>JAHDVE020006168.1:0-125615 GCA_022606495.2 Halesus radiatus
ATAAGAGCATCGCATAAGAGCTATTGTTTAATTATTATTTTTTTTATATATATTATCTTTGTTCTCATCTACAATCCAAAAACTTGTTCCTCTTTTTCTCTTTCTATGTATCATATACTATATTATGTATTATGCAATTTCATACATTTTTACATCATACATATAAAAACAATGATTTTTTTTTCACAATGTCATGCACTCATATTATAAGAGTATTATATGATGCACTTGTGTATTATGTATCATGTAGATCAGGCTATTACTATTTTTATTAAAAAAAAAGTAGTATCTACAAATTAAAAACCTTTCCCTTTCTAACTTCTCTGTGGCATGCACTTATACATTATTATACCTTCATATATATTATAAATATGTTACACTTATATACCAACTATGCATCATGTTATTTTTTTTTAAGTTCTGTACACATAATCATTTTAATGGTAAAATATGTAAAAGCCCTTTGGGGCGTTAATGAATGAATAAATAAAAATAAATAAATTTATCCAATTCTTCTGCTCGAAACTAAGCACTCGTTGTTTGTCTTCCATAATGAAATTCATAAATTATTATGCAGGCGCCTCTATGCGCACTGCACACCAAAGTGCGTTAGATCTGCGCATATGCCAACAACACGTTACGTTTGACAGGCGACAGGGGCTAGATAAGCCAGCCAATGACAGCAGCTTTATTCAAATAAGTAACTAAATAAATTATTGGAACGCAATCAGCTGGCATTCGGTGGGTTCAAATTCTTACTGAGTTCTCTTTTTGAATTGCATTCAAACAATTTCCAAACGGTTACGATTTGAAACCGATTTTGATTGTTATTCCAAACCTTAAAAACAGAACATAAATGTCAGTGTTTGGAACGTAGATAAGTACTGACCCACTATAGTTATGTGGATACGAAAAGGAACAGTCTGACATTTAAAAGTAGATAAGAGTTGAGGTCGCTGCGATCGTTTAAAAGGTTTTAAATGGCAATACAAAGATGGCTCATAGGAAATTCGAAGAGAGTTTTAAAAAACACGATGGTCCAAGTGAATAAACGTTTTACTTTGAAACCAAACACTGTTCAGAAATTAGATATACTTTTCGAAAGGAGATGATTCTACATCATTTTATTTTAAAATTATTTATTTTATGGGGGAACGTGGATTTTGATTACCGTGTATTAAATGTTAGATAAATTAATAAATAATGAAAAAAAAAGAAATCAAATTCATAGAACAAAATTATGTATGGAAAAAAACGTAAAAAAAACTGATTTTTATTGTTTTGCCTCGTTTCTTTAAAACAAACAGTCAAACGCGAACATATGAAAACATTTGAATGTGAAGAATGCATTTCAAAGACGAAATGAGTAGCTTGGTGTTACCATAGTAATGACATTTTATATTCTAAAATAATAAATAATTACAATTAAATTCTAAGCTGTACGATTGCCTTATTTATTAAGTAAAAAAAAATTAATCGCTCGGTAACAGTGTATTTTTCGATCATTGTTTAACCTAATTGGGTGAAAGCTAAGTTACACACATGTTTTTAGTTTAAGTTAGGTTAGGTTAGATTATAAAAGAATATAGCGGTATACCTATATTATTTTCTAGAGAATAGTCATGCCTCCAGTGGCGTGCAATGAACTATGATATAAGGTAGGCTGTGTGTAAATTTTCGAGTTCGGGTATGAATTTATGCATTGAATATTTAAAAATGCTCATTTTATTGTCTGTGAGAATTTGTAATAATTAAAATAAAGTGTTTAATGTAGAACGATCGTGATATTAACAAAAAAATCACGAACATTTTGATCAACAATTCTTTTATGTTTTTCAATTGTTTGTTTTCCTTTGGGTAGGCGCAGCTTTTCAGCATTTATGAACTGCACGCCACTGTATACCGCTGATGGATGCGTTGTGACCTCTCCCTCGTTCTCCCCACGATGCATATAACAGAAGGAGAGATTACAATGTACCTCTCAGTGGCAGGACCATAGAACCTGCTTATATAATGGGTTGATATGAATTTGTATGCATTTGTCACCACTTAGTTTATTAACGTTTGCTGGTACTAAACCGAATAAACTCATTTTCATAAATACATATCTTAGTTCAGACGTTTCACAGGAGAACAGATTTACCTAATGGTCGGGGTGACATCAGAATACTAAATGTTTAATAAAATATTACATGACAAGAACTAAACAAAGGCAGGAAGTCGGATTTTATTAAAGCATTTGGCGTTTGTCGTCACCAGGAAGACGATGATAAAATCGGAGCTCCGAAGCGTCCAAGATGGCGATTTCAGTCGAGAAACATAACAGGGATTGTGAACCATTTTTTTTTTTACTTTTTTTATGTGAATAGCGCTCAAGATTCCTAACTGCTCCCAGCCGTCTGGAGCAGTGAGACTATGGCGTCCCCATTTGGGGCATGCTGTGAGGCTGAAGGTAGTGAGGAGGAGAAGGGGATGGGTAAGAGAAAGTACCTGGTTATTCAGATCTGATCATCAAACACGACTAAAGCCATTTCAAGCAACGTTTCAAATCTGAATGGCTGTTTTTTACCATGGCGATACTGAGAGTATCTTCCACTCTGAAACGTGCCGCAAATATTCTATACAATTTTGGCATACTAGCAATATGACAAAATGTGTTCAAGAACGATAGAAGTGTCCGTGTAATTTATTTAACCAAGCAACCATCACGCAAAATCACCATAGGGGTAGGCAGAGAGGATTGGATACCACACAACACTTTTTTGACTTCTGAGTCTCTTTGGGACGATCCCTTCCTTCTTTTTCTATTACATAACTTAGGTAACGAATTAAATGCAATATTTTTGTTTATTTTATTTTTTATCAACGGACCATTGTCTAATTACATAAAATACACAACACAAAATGAAACAAGAGTCACAAAGAAATAACAGAACATACAAATACGTGAATGGAGCAATGACAACAATAGGACAAAAATATACATTTGAGAGAACATTCTAGTCAAAGCCCGAACAAGGTTTTGATAGAGTCCATGATTTTAGATATAGGTACTAAATGATAATCATCGAAGTTTAATTTTATGAAGCCTGACGAAAATCATTAAGACTAGTACCGATAATTTTAAGGCCCTGGCTTGAGTTAACAAGTGTCGACATTCTGGACAATGGAGAATGGTACCCATAATAATTAGTAGAGTGTTGATTGAGGAAAAGTAATTAATTGTTTCTGAAGCCATCAATCTTGAACTGGATGAGTGCAACAAAAGGGTAAGGCAATAATACAATTAATTAAAGACCGGTCAATTAATTAAAGACCGGTCAGTGGCTGAGTTGGCATCGCGTCTGGGTCTCACACAGGCGTCGTGAGTTCAATTCCTCGGCTGGCTAAGTCCTCCATCACAACACAAGCAATATCTTCCGCTTACTGTGATGGTAGTAGGAGATTTTCAAATATTGTCAGGTTATTCGTAACCAGGGAATATTTTTCTTTCTTTAAAAAAAAAAATTTGTTCTTTTTATTCAATCTAATAAGATATTCCCATACTTTAATATTACAATTTAAATGGGACATATCATTAGCTTCGAGGGGGTAAAATAAAATGTATGAAATCCATTATGACTAGTAGTAGTATATTCGGACAATTCTAAAACTATTTTTAAAACATACATGCCGTTATTTTTTATTGGAATAATTTATTGAAGCTTATTAAGTTGATAGGAATATTATTATTTTTAATAGCCCAACTAATTAACAATCGAAGATAATATTATCAAATAGCAAATTAAATATGAAACAGAAAAAACACAGAAAAAACATTCGGATACGAACCCAGGACCTCTCGGTCTGTCCGGGATCTGTGCTCTAACCAATTGAGCTAAAACCATCCTATTATTCTCAGTCATTTTTATCGATATAATACTTCAATTAAAGAACTGTTAATATCCTCTTCAAAAAATTCCCATGTGTTTTTGTCCGCTATCTTTTCTATATCGACTGTAAGATTCTATCCGAATTAATTTGTAATCTAAATAGCGTTCCGGCGACCGTTTTCTTTTTATTTTCTGTATCTTTTCTGATATTTCATTAGAGATTTGTTAATATTATCTTCACTTATTTATTAGTTGGGCTATAGAAATATGGAAAAAAATGTTGTTATTAAAGTTGACATAACTAAATTGGCGTCATCATTAGACGAGATGCTTCAATATAAATTCACATATCACGTGCTCTTCGCGTTGATATCGGGCACGCGTGCCGGGAACAGCACGCGTACCCCAGGTTCTCCGTCCCCGCCCAAGGATCACGTACAGCGTGCACGTTTTCGGCATCCAAATCCTCAAATTATTTCTTGTATGTGGGAACCACGACGGCTCAATTATGACACTTTGTTGTGTGCATGATGGGAAATGTGCAATCATTCAAATACCTAATGTACAGAACAGTGAACACTGGCTGTAATCTAAGTCAATCTGAACTTTCCTCTGATTGACACACGGTGAATGCATACGACGGAATTATTAAATTATTGATGGTGATTTTAATCCGATCAAATATGTAGTTTGTGACAGAAATGTGAGTCAATGACATCGGGGTTAATGTATAAGAATCACTATGTGGTTTCCCTTATGATTTTGCTTGCAATTATTGTTTTTTTATGTTTCTAATATTTTCTTTAAGGGCATTCGAAACATGATTATAACGTTAAGCGCTCACAAATGGCATTAATTAAATATTTAAAAAAAAACTGTGTAATGATTGTAAATATTGAAATAAAATGATAATTGGCCATATAACATGAAATGGAATAAATTGATATTGTAAGTTTAAAGCTGAATTACTTAAGAAACCTATAAAAATACTGTAGGTTTTAGTGTCAGAATAAATTAATGTATTTTTATAGGTTACTTGAAAGGATTCATCTATAAACCTACAATAACATTGTATTCTAATTTGTATTCCGTGTGTATACCCGCCAACAAATAATTCGTCTCAATTTTTAAAAACATTACGTGCTAAAAGTGTGTTTTTTTTCTAAAATATTAATTTTAACGCCATCTATGAGCGCGTAGCATTATAATTATGTTACGAATGCCCTTAATAACAGAGATTCAGCATTATGAGACAAAATCATCGCTAATCATTGGGTGAATCTAGTATAAAAACATGTTATAAAAATATGGTATAAAACCAAATCAAACATAACCCAATACATTAAATAATATACTTACCTGAGAGTTCCGCCTCTCTCAATCTTTAAAATATACTTTCCTGTTGTCAAAATTACTCAAAAGTGTCTATATTAATTTTTTTTTATACATTTAACTTATTTATTCAAACATTTGCCTGGAATGGTGCCCTTAATAGATTTTTACTGGTGTAACTGAAAAATAACATTTATACGGTAAAATTTAAATAACAAAACAAAAATAAACAAGGCACATTAATACTTGTATCACATTAACACAACCACGTAAACACCTCAGTACTGTTTCTCTTTGTGAGGTGTTCATGAGACTTTAAGTTTTCATTCGTAGTATCGCCTTCTCAAACCTACCTTACCTCCACATTATAAAACACCAAGCAAAATACCGTTATTATGCTATTTATATTACATAAAATGATGATGTATAATACGTAGATATAAATAAATAAAGAAATAACAAATAAAATGTAATATTAAATAATAGAAAATGTTCGTTGTTTACACCACTTTTATTAAAATAAATAAACGTCTCTGCATGGTGTAAACAAAGAATATTTTTTTAATTATTTAATTAATAATGACGCCACAAAGTTACCAATCGTTTGAAGAAATTATAAAGTGTAACCCCTTAAAACTATCAATTTGAGATTGGTGGTAAAAGTATTCGAGGATTAAAGAAAAGTTATAAATATGGTATCTACCAACTACACCTTTCATGAAGTGGCGAAATTATGATCAACCCCTTTGTGAAAAATAATTCAATATTTCATCTTATCACAACCTGAATTCTGAATTCTATTCAAAAAACTTTTTCATTAATGTTTGCTTTTTTGTGTATATAGGTATTTCGCATATTTGTGTTCTCCTGTCGGGAGCGTCTTTGATTCTCTCCCGTTCCGTACCCTATGCAAATGGGTACAGAGAAAAATCAATTCCTCAGCGTACACAAACCGTCGGTACCACTGAGCAGGACGTGAGGTGAAAGTTTATCGCCGGTGTTAGCTTTCCAATGCGTTCAAAGTAAACTAAACTAGACGCTACGAAGAAGTGAGACTTGTTCAGAAGCCACGTCAGAAACACGACATATTCACAATGTTTGGTTTTCATCTGTTTAGTTTTATGTTTTTCTGCATTTTTGCTTTATCTGTCTGATTGAAACATGTTATGATTAGCAATACCTTTAGTATCCAATGCGTTAACACTTATCTAAAAACTACCGGAGAAGCAAAATATGCTCAGAAACGACGTCAGACATTAAGACATATCTACAATGTTTCGCCTCTTTTTAAAAAAAATTATTTAATATAAGACATACAAAATTACACTCCCATCAGTTATCAATTCAATTCATTGAGGGACTGTTAATTATCGATACATAATATTATGTTTTATAAATTTTTTAAAGTATTTTAGGATGTTCATGATATTTACCTGATTTTATCATGCCTAGAAAATTGAAGTACCCATAACAGTGACCTTTTTTTATCCATCGATTTTGCTCCATCTATATTTTAGCTCTGTCTATTATTATTCTAATAGTGCCTACGTATTTTCTTGAAACACAAAGTTTTTATGTTAAGCTTTTCAAACAAGCTTTTTCAGAAATAACACATATTATTCACAATGCTTTGACTTTTTCTACGTTAACTTTAGATGTATTTTTAAGCCGTTAATGATATTTATTATTGTCGCACAATTCCTTCGATTGCAAGGCTTTTACGATCATGTTGTGATTAGCAATTATCCATGGAAACACTCGATGTATCATCATTTAAATCAATCTATGCTCGGCATACTTTAAATGTAAGTCATGCGTGAATCATAAATCATATTAGATCCTAGATGCATCTATTTACAGTGTCCATTGAATATATTAAAAAATTTTGCTAAGCGTATGCGTTATTGTTTAAAGATGTCCATACCGTTTAATCCAATTGCAAATCACCAGGAGTAAAGAAGTTAGAGGGAGTAAAGAAAAAGCGTATTCTAGTAGAGGTGTCGATTGAAGACGGTAAACAATTTTAATGGAATATGCGTTATTATTTAGATGTCCATACCCTTGAATCCAATTGCCATTTACCAGGTGCAATGAAGAAGTAAAGAAAAAACGTGTTCTGGTAATAGTGTCCATGCTAAACAATTTTCCGGGGCTGCTTTATTATTAAAAAGTGTCCATAGTATTAAAAAAAATTATTACAATTCACCAGGGGTAAAGAATGAACCAGTACGAAGAAAAAACGTTTTCTAGATGCATCTGCTTACATTGTCCATTGAATATTCTAAACAATGTATTAATTATATCAAATACGTACATAATGTTCAATCGAATTGCGAATTACCAGGAGTAAAGAATGAGCTAGGAGGCTAGGAGTGATGTTTCAAAAACGTTTTCTAGTAGCAAATAGTTTTCAGCGAGTGACCGATACCGCTTGGGCAAGAGCTCGGTCACGCAGTCCATACGTGACCTGGCTAATACCGTCTTGCCTATACTGTATTATTTCATAAGTACCTTGAAGGTATATGAGACTATGGCCAGTGAACAATGACACCTTTACGTGAAGATAATTGCATTAGCACGTTCGATGACGATTTTTATTCTGCCGATGCGCGCTTTCCGATGAATGGGTTATGCAATGCGACAGCGCTGCTTGTCCAATCAAAGGTTGGTAAGGTAGGAAATATATACTTTTCGTTTAATGACCTGAAGGACATAGTGAGGCAATATTCAAATAAAGGTTTGGTTTGTGTTCGTGAAATGACTATCAAACAAGAAAGCTCCTGCTCTCTTATCTCACAAACAGATCGAACGAAGGTGACCATCCGCCACGATGAACATGCATCTCAAATTTAAGCAGATAATCTGTTTGCATGCACCACAAAAAACTATCGAACAGTTAGTTCTAATATCATTTTAATAACACAGATTATTTAATCTTGAAAACGAATTCAACGCAATTTAATTTTATTCATGAGATATGGATTTTTATAATTTTAAAGAAAAACGGTAAACCATCTGGAAGTATACCACATTTTGAATTTATTTTTCTTATATCGATATTAATTTGATCAAGTGATTGATAATTTTCGTAATTAGGTAAGTTACTAATTATTATAGGCGTAGTTTCAAGTAAGGCGGTTGTAACTGTTTGTACTATCTTGTACAATATTCTGACATATAAAAAAACATGGGATTATCCTTTCGACTTCAAGGCATGTAACTCTTCATCGTAACCGAGGCTTATGACCGCCTCTTCCTTTATTCCAGGCAAACCTTTTATTATTCAAAGCATACTTCCAGTGAGAACATTTCTTCATCATATTACCTACCTGACTACCTTCCCACTGAATGAGGTTTTTATCATTTCCTTTACGTTTTATCGTCGACTTTTTTTTATTTCTGCATTCCTTTTTGGTCTTGTCTGAAGAACCTTTGTTTTACAGCTTGTTTTTGTCAACTTTGGACATGGGAAAAAATATCTCACCTCGTTTTCACATATTTTGGAAGAATTGATTTTAACAAGTTTTTACTTCTGCGAAACAAGCGTTAGGGGTATCACTACGTATAGCTCAATTTTATGTATTCACCATTAAACATTCAATCTGTTTGTTTCTCATTTACAACAAATACATAGGTTTTTTTTCATAAATGAAGACGATATTAACAAATCTCAAATGAAATATAAAACAGAAAAGATACATAAAATATAAAGGTAACAGTCACAACCTCGGACCTCTCGGTCAATCATATTATTCCAATACAAAATAAGTTATTCCAATACAAAAGGAATATAGATTTTAGTCTGAATTGAAATTAAAGAAGAATGCAATGCTGGAGAATATTTTTATCATTCCTACCTATAAAGCAGAGAATCTGTAAGGTATATCCGAAGCAGCAAAAACTCTAATACGGTGAGCTCTTGCACCATACACTTTTCCTAGAATTTCTCATTCAACGTAACAATTTCCAGATCACACAGCTATTTTCATCTTGATAAATCCATTCACTATATATAAAAATCAACTAATAGCGTATTTTCATCCAACTATGGATACCATTAAAAATGAGTGGAATTTTTTAAAGTTTATATCTCTGATTCTGATCATCGTACTAAAGATATATAATTTTATTATTTTGTAATTCGGAGAACCCATTATTATTTAGGCATCTTAAGTGTTCTTTGACCCGGATGTTAACATTACGCGACGTTTTGCCTACATAGAACGCCGGACAATCATTACATTGAAGTGAATAAATGCCCGAGTGGCCTAAACTGTCTTCTTTATCTTTACCATCTCTTAGAAACAGACCACACATTCAATAAAAATACAGGCACTAGTTTACTACATAAAAATGAAACCGGCATTCGACTGGATAACTTAGACGCATTGGAAATTAGGAAAGCCAAAAACACTAATAGTAGACTCATAAATAATCAAATATATTTAAATAAAAGTCCAATCCTTAAATTATTCCCAATAAACAAAGTACACACCCTTCCAGGTCAGCAGCTACTTGCTGATCTCCCTCCCTTGGCCCTTCACCCGCCTGTTTGTATCAATCTATAACACATGTGCATCTTAGTTCATAGTTTAGTTGTATACTGCCCTGAAGAAGCTACGGTAGTAGCGAAACCCGGTCGCCTAAAGTATAAATAAAAGTGATGTAAAACAAATTTATTGTTTTATTTTTTAAATTATAATGTACTTGGTGATGTGACACCGCTACATATGAAAATATATATTATTTTCATTAATTATTATTGATTTTAAAAACTATCTAAAACTGCACGTTTTAGCCAGTCCGAAACGGTTCGGTAAAACGTCATTATGATGTACATAACGCTACTGGCTGGCTGGTGACGTCAACAAGGCCATATTCACGAAAAAAAAGAACATGTCGTTTTAGCGGCAAATCGAAAATGGGACATTTTAATTCGTTTTAGAAAATTTAATAGTAAACATAAAAATAAAATAAAAATACCGTCGTTATCGTTATTTTTTTCTTAATTTTCATTATTTTTACTACAAAAAAAAATAATGAAAATATCCTATTGTTCAATATTTTTCAATTATGTATTTGCTCAGAAAAAATAATGAAAAGGGATTGAAGTACCCAATACTCATACTTATACAGGACGAAATCTGCGAAGCCTGTAATGATCCTTATTAAAGTATGTCATCACCAAAATTTTATCACTTACCTTGGACGTTTTCAATTCTTTCAATTGTCAAATAAATCTTTATTGTCGCATAGCATCAATTTCATCGTTTTATTCTCCCGTTTTTTATTACATGGTTAGGACCTCGAAACAATCCCTAAACTTACGCATTCGGGTAGTCTAAAATTAGTCTCGGTTAATGGCATTAATATTTAAAGTTTATATCCAATTCATTTAATATTCAAACGGCGCCCTGGTCAATTGTTATTACTATTCGAAGACTCTGATCAGGTTACCAAAAGTTGATAATGAAAGCGTATGAATGAACTTTACCAATAAGAAGCAATAATCCCGGTAATAATGTTCCAGGAAAATGATTACGTGATTCAATTTTTTTTGCAATCGGTTACTGCTTTTTTTTCAAAACTAACATCTGGCTAGGAATATTAATGGTGGATTTTTCGCCTTGAGGCCATTATTCGTTCGCACTTTACACTTTACGACGTTTTCAATTACTTTGAATAAACTATCGATTTAGACATTCTTTAAGCTGTTTTCAATAGATAGATAGGTTTTATACATTATGACTCAAACGTAGTTAGTACTGTGTTCAAATGTCTGTTATCGTGCGTACTGCGAAACTACCATACTGTGCTACTAAAAATACGACACTGATGGTCGAAAATACATTGTACAATGCTTTATGGTATAGTTAAAAAGTTACTCATTGCAGCATTGATTTAGTACAGGAGACGTAGGAAATACTAAACGTTAATTTAAGTATAGATTTGCTGATTGCGATGTACAGCAAACATTCATGTCCTTAAAATTTTATTTATAAATATTTACATTAAGCTTTAATGTGTTTAAAAAATACTTTTTTTTTTAAATAACTTATTGAAGATTATGTCTCGCTGTAATATATTATTAATCATTCAAGAAAATATTAACGAATCTTAGAATGAAACCGAAAAGACAGAGAAAATAAAAAGATAACGGTGGCAGCTGGGATTTGAACACAGGACCTCATGGTATTTTCGGGAGCTGCGCTCTATGCCAACTGAGCTACGGCTACCCCAACCGTTCCGTCATTTTTATCGGTATCAAACTTTGATTTCTTACGGTCTGTTAATATCATCTTCAATTAATTCTCATATATTTTTGCTACTACCTTTTTATGACTACAATATTATAACCCGAAGTTATTTGCAATCATTAGATGGTGTTGCTATGTTGATTTTTTTTATATTATGGCGTATTGCGCTTCTATCTCATTTACCTAACGTTTCAGACAGTTTTGCAATGTCCATCAAATGTCCAGGCAGATGTGCAGATTGTGATGAATAGTGTGTTTATATGTGTTAAAGTGATACCGTGTTGCCCGCTTTAATCCTCTAATTGACTCTAGGAGGAGGCGCAATACGGCACAAAACGCTAAAAATCAACCATGATCATACTTTTGGCCTTGAGAATCTCAATTCATATCATTAAGCACTTTGTTTAAAACTTATTAATGTTTTTTTATAATTCCAGGTGGAGATGACTGGCAGCAGTATATTCGATTACATCCATCAAGCGGACCACGCAGAGGTGGCGGAGCATCTCGGACTGTCGCTGGTAGGGACGGGGGCCGGCGGGGGCGGCGGCAGCGGCTCCGGGGGGGGCGTCAACTCACCCTCCAGCGCCCCCGACGAGGATGGGGCCCCCAACACTGGGACCAATAATCCTGATGGTATGTTGATAACATTGTAAAAATTTTACTTACCAACTTGACTTGATGTATTGGTACCAACATCATCAACCCGTCTTTTCCCTGCAGCGTTGTATTTCCGTACTAAATAACTGCCATGACATTTTACCTTCCTCCTGCGTACTTTCCTCTTTGACGGCCTCCATGGTCGAGGGGTAAGGCTCTCGACTACGAATCCGAAGGTCGCGGGTTCAAATCCCGGCGTGCGCAAGTAAATTTTATTTAATTAATTTGTGCTGAAATTTGCGCACATTCCAGAGTGGAAGATAATCTCAGTATCGCCCTGGTGAAAGACCACCATTCAGAATTGAAGCGTTGCTTGAAATAGCTTTTAGCCGTGTTTGGTGACTAGATCTGAATAGCCAGGCATTTACCCACCTTCCTCCTCCTTCCCCTCCCCAATACCTTCAGCCTCACAACATTCCCCAATTGGGGATGCCATAGTCTCACTGGCTCCAGACGGTTGGGAGCAGTTGGGACAATTTGTGCGGTATTCATGTAAAAAAAATAAAACCTTCACACATTTTAGTACATTTTATGTTATCATAATCCTGAAAGTATATTGATGACAATTAGCTTAACAGGAGTATGTGATATGTACCTGGGATTCCAGACTTGAGAGGCATACTCCAAAGAACTGCATACAATAACTATGAACTATGTAGCTGTGAAAAATCTGTTTATCTCTAAATAAAACCGTATAACTACTAACAAAACCTCTTCAATTATTAATGTTTTGAAAAAATCAAAAGCCGCAAAATCTATTCTGAAGTTGAACCCCAGAACACGGTTTTCCAAGCAGCTTCTGGCCACTGAACCTACAAGTAGAAGTGGAAGTAAGATAAGAAGTAGAATAATGAATCCTCTGCATTGGATTACACACCTGATCGCTTTTGTTGTGCTTTTTGTTCCGTCATTCTCGCTTGGGCGATTTGTAAGTATTCCACTTTTCGCTGGCACGTTAAATCAGAATGATTTTTATTTAGTCTCCATATTTTTTAAATTGCCAAAGGGTTTGGTTTGCGACTGTTCTGAATAAGTTAGCTCCTTGAAACGGAATTTATAGAATACAACATAAAAAAATCATAACTAACTAATCATCACGCCGTTTCTCCGCAAGGGTAGGCAGAGAAGACGGACCGCCAAACAGCTCGATCTTGACATACACTTCTCACTTCATTCACATTCATGATTCATGCATTCTCTTCTGTTTTTCCAACTTCTGACATGGCCCGACTCAAGTATTTGATTCACTTGACCGTGCCATGTCTTCCTCGCACGACCCCGGCTTCTTCTTCTATTCACATTCGAGTCGTATATTCTCTTTACACTCCTTTCTTTGTTCATTCGCTCTACATGCCCGAACAATCTAAACGTCCCTTTCTTAATCTTGCTCATTACGCTTACATCATCCCTGCATTCTTTACGATTCTCAATATTTTTCGCACGATCATACATGGTTTTATCACACATTCGTCTCAGAGATCTCAATTTAAAAGACGATTTTCTCGTAATATTTGCGATGTCGCAACGTTTGTGTGAATGAAAGGGATGTTTTTTGAAATTACTTATATTTGTAATGTGTTAAAGAAAAAATATTACTTACAATATTTTTTAATGCATAACAATATTTTATTAAGCTACTGCAAATAGCTTGTCAGTAGAAAGCTTGTTTAAGAAAAAATGAATAGCGAGTACTTATCAATTTACCTTTTGAACATATCAAAATATCTAACCAGTTACTTTATTACTGAAATGTAATGATGAGGTATGGACCTAAATAAAAAAAAAATGTATTCATGCTGTTTATCTGTTGAAACAATAACATTTAAAAAAAAAACTAAATTTAAAGTGAATTTGATCTAAATAGACAATAATATCTTTAACAAAATTAATTTTAGCCCTTCTTTACGTCCACAGTAGAAGGTATTCTCAAAAATGCTGACACAAAATTAAAAAAATATATTGTTACATAGTTTTCGAAACTAAATTTATTTAAATTATTCAGTGTTTTTTATTTATTTTTTAAATCTTACTTCTTCTTAACATCTTCCCGAGCCATGGGAACCGCATCTTCGGTAAATCACCGTGATTTTCCCATGTTTCGGTTTTCACCCAAATTATAGAGAGTTGACGCAGCGTTAACTTCACGGACTGCCTAACTCACTTTAACTGCGGACTTCCACTCGGCGCTGGAGGGTCGCGCTGTGATTCCGCTAAGTGGAAACATTAAATTTTATATCCATTTTGACGACAAATCCATTCACAAACTGAAATATATACAAATTTGCTGTGCTCGGGCGCTTTGAATGGGAATTCCATAGTTCCAATGCCCAAAGCTAGTTGGATTATGGCAGTCCCAATTGAGGGATGCTGTTAGATGAAATAGAAATGTGAATGAAAATACATAGCGAAAAAATGAGGTTGGGAATTACTATATGTACCTAGGTATTAGATCCAGTTAATAAACATATATAAAATTTAAAGAAAGTTTCGTTTTGAAAATAGTGATCTCTCACATGGCGATCAAAACATAATATCTTCCAATCTGGAATGAAGCGTAAATATATGTATTATAACTGATTTAAATGTATCATTACTATGATTAACTTGGTAAATTAGTTTTGGTTAATCTACACAGATGGCATTAGTGGCCGGTAGCGACAACTGCCGGTAAAGCAGTTAGGTAGCTTCATTGTTGGAAGCGCAAAAGGTTACGACTCGGAATGAACGGAGATTAGCTTCCTGGCTCTCCAATCCTGTATTATATATTGAGTATTTTCGTTAATAACCGGTACCATGTTTTGTTGTAAGAGGAGGCTTCATTTACCGTCAGGATAATATATCATATAATATTAAGTTTTAAAGAAACATTTTGAAATAAAAAATAATTTTCACTACACTTAATTTTAAACACACGACTCTTTGGCACAAAGGAGAAGCTCCAGCAACTTTAATTTTTTTTATATAAATACCGCACAAGAGTCCCAACTGCTCCCAACCGTCTGGAGCCTGGCATCCCCAATTGGGTAATGTTGTGAGGCTGAAGGTATTGTGGATGGGAAGGAGAAGGTGAAGAGGAAGGTGGAGAAATACCTGACTATTCAGAACTAGTCACCAAACACGGCTAAAAGCCATTTTAGTTAAGCAACGTTCCAATTCTAAATGGTGGTCTTCTACCAGGGCGATGCTGAGAGTATCTTCCACTCTGGAACGTGCGCAAATATGCTGATTATTATTTGTAAATGAATTAATTGTGAAACAGCACAGATTAATTAAATAAAATTTACTTGCGCACGCGTGGATTTGAACCTTTGACCTTCGGATTCGTAGTCGAGAGCCTTACCCCTCGACCATGGAGGCCGTCATCAGGAGATACCACAATCACATTCTGTACGAGGATATTACTACATAATACAAACACGAAAAAAATATTCGGGCGATCCACACCGGTGTAATAAGCTTCTATAAATGATTCCAATAAAAATTTAATATTAATCCTAGACTTGCACAGAAAGTCAATAGATGTCCCATATAAATAAAAATAAATCGGATAGGTATATCCGAGACACTATCTAAATTGCAAATAAATTAATGTAATAAAGTCTTGTACTCGATATGGAAAGATAGCAGCCAAAAATACATGGGATTTAAATGACAATGATATTTACAGTTCTTAAATTGAAGTATGATGTCGATCAAAATGACAGAGAACATTGGGGTGACATTAGCTCAACTGGTTAGGCGCAGGTCCAGGATAGACCGAGAGGTCCTGAGTTCGAGTCCCATATGCGACCGTTACCTTTTATTTTCTGTATCGTATTTCATTTGAAATTTATTAATATTTTTTTCAATGATTAAAAATAAGACTATTTCCGAAAATATTTTACGATACATTTATACTGTAAATTTACGAGCGAATTTTCATACAAAGAATAAACTCGTACACAAATAAAAACTTAAATTCAAGATACGATTCAAACAGTATAAGAACCTCCTTTATATCAATGGGTGTTTTTATCGAAAATAATTAAATTTTCAACCTCTGCCCTTGCCTCGGGTACCTAACTCAACTGGGAGTGTTAAAAAAGCCTCTTCATCCAAAAATACGCTTTAAAACTAATCTGTCAGTGTCGTCCATCATTACAAGCCGATAAATTGATTTTTAATGTGTATCTGAAATTACAATAAAAAGGTTTCTTTTATTTCGAGACAAGTAACGAATTCCCTCACAGACATAATAATTGATTTCCTTATTTTAGGCCACATTTAAATCGGACTCGTATCGAATGGCCTTTTTTCAACAGAATTTCCGCGATTGAAAACACTGTGTTCATAGTTAACTCTGCCAGAAGATTAAAAAACCTGACAAAAAATACCTCGTTCAATGTGTTATGGTACAGTTTTTTCATATTATTTGGTGCCGAAAAACACAAGAGACAAGAATGAATTTTAACCGTGAATGTTTAATTTGAAAAGAATTTATGTATTGCCGTATAACCAGTATAGAAAAAGATTTCATTTCGACTTTTTAATCAATGATCCAGATTAAAGTTGAATTTTGAACAGTTGTGGGCACTTGAAAAAATTACAACGCTGAAACAGATATTTATTTATCTACGTACCAGGAGAAGTTAAAAATTTCAGAATATCTAGAGAAGTCACGACACAGTAAATTTAAAATCCTCCTCTTTTTGTTAGTTTTACTATGGTTGACCTGCTTTTTAATTTGTACCATAGAAAATAATTAATTTAAAATTACTGGAAGGGGTTCGCACGCTTTTTTGATGATATTGTTGTCTTTGTGGTGATTTTTTAAACGTTTTATTTTTTGATACAGTCACCTTCTTGATGATGGTGTCTTTTTGGGTGACATTGTCACCATTTTGGGTGTTTTTTGTCCCCATTGTTGGAGCTGGCCCAGGAATGTTGGTGAAGGTTTGGTGACGGGTGATGTTTTCACCTATATTACAACACCTGGTCATTGAATGATGAAGCGTTTTTTTACTAAATTTCATCGACCACTAGAACACTTTGTCTGACATAAGATTGATGGAATGATGTGGATTTTTGTCACGCCATTCCTGTAGAACACTCAGATTAACAGTCAACTATATAGATTTTTCTTTTACATAATTTTTTAAAAATTAAGTACCTGCTTTATGCATTATGGACTATGATTAATTATTGTGTAGGTACTTGAGAAATTAGGAGTTGAAGGAAAAAAATGATAACTAACAATTATTAAAAAAATAAATCCATAAGAAAAGAAAGGATTGTAAGGAGAATATATGACGCGAATGTGAATGAAAGAAGAAGCCGGGGACGACCGAGGAAGACATGACACGATCAATAGAATCAAATACTTGAATCGGGCCATGTCAGAATTCGGAATAACAGAAAAGAATGTATGAGACGTTGTATGAAAGTGAATAAAGCAAGAAGTGTATGCCAAGATCGAGTTTTTTGGCGGTCCGTCCTCTCTGCCTACCCCTGCGTGGAAACGGCATGATGGTTAGTTAGTTAGTTAAACCCATAATATTTTAATCTTTTAAACAATTAATATAGAAACGGTTATCATTTTCGTAGTATAAAGTACCTCTACTATAAAACAGAAATGAAGTTTTCTAGTAGCCAAAACTCTCCAAGGTGAGTTCACGTAGCGAAATTTGCACAGTTTATTCTGTGATTTCCATCACGAGCAATGGAGCTCAAAAACATCCACTTAATTTGTACAAATTAAGTTCTATATAAAAACATTTTGTTGATATTTGGGCAATCATGTAGGAATATCAGTTATATATAGATTTATGCAAGCGTTTTTAATTTTGAGCTGACGTTTTCAAAAGTGGTAGCAAGCAGCATGGATAAATTTCTCACCTTCGGATGAAATAACGAATCGATTCTACCAGGAGCGCATGCATCAACAAAGGTGAACATCTCCATTCTTCTTTGCGCCAGCCTTCAGATAATTGAAAACTTAACAATTCCTTTGGAATCCGCTGAACAGTGGGTAGAGAGTTTGTTTAAAAAACGGTGAAGGCTAATTGATTTATATCGTGACAATCGTTCCCAACTTGTTGTCTCTCATTGTGATGCTCTTCGCATCGATCTTCTATGTTTTTTATTCGACTTGATCTATCTGGAATTAAACAGAATCAATTGGAGAGGCTCGACACTGGGCGATAACTGTTGATTGATTTTCTGATTTCGTTTTGGGGTTTCAATTAATATGGGAATGTCTTATTTGTAAGAGAAACGTATTTCGGGGTAACGTGTAGATAGGGTTTATTCTTAGAGGTATGTTGTTTTTTCTTTTTTGTAATCAACATATTCGTTTCAAATAGAAATTTAAGAGATGCAAACGAAAAATAATTGATTTCCGGGAACTGCAGTGACGTTAGTTTCTATGAGGCCGTGATATTTTTCAATCCTCAGCCCTTCCTGATGAGATATTTATTAAAGATTTTGAAGGCCTTTCAAGCCGAAAGTTGTTCACTGTTTAAACGATGCAAATAAAGTGAAATATGCTCGTATAACGGTTAAGGCCCAATCGTCTAATAATTGAATAACCGAATATTTTAAATGGAAAAACTTGACTCCGTGGTTGGGTGGTTACGATCCTTGGCTACAATTCCAAAGGTCACGGGTTCAAATCCTTACGTGCACAATTTTATTTGATTAAAATGTGTTATTTCACAATTGGTTAATTAAAAATAATATGCAGTATATTTGCGGCACGTTCCATAATGGTAGATACTGTCAGTATCGCTCTCGTGAAAGACCACCATTCAGAATCGAAAAGTTGCTTGAAATAGCTTTAGTCGTACTTGGTGACCAGTTCTGAATAGCCAGGTACTTCTTCACCATCCTTCTTCCCCTCCTCAACACCTTCAGCCTCACAACACACCCCAGTTGGGGTTGCCATGATCTCATGGGCTTCAGACGGTTGAGAGCAATTAGGACTTTTGTGTGGGATCACATAAAATAAGATAAAGATGTTTCTCACATTTAGGTACTATGATTCATCTAATGGAACTTAATTGATCCAGAATGCGATATTTTTATTATGTTTACGTACTTATACATTACGTAAGTATTTTCCTAAATAAAATACTTATTTTATTTTTTTTAATATTCGTAACTACAAACAAAACTCAATGCAAACGCACACTAGAGTGGGTTCAACTTTATAATTATATGCATTCAGTTAATCACTGATCCATTATTTCAGTAATTCACCTCATGCTACAATTTACAATAGTAAATACGGGATTTCGAGCATTTTCATAATGCTTCCTTGGGTAAAAATTGCTACAAAGGCGCTTTGCAATTAACAGAATTAAATAGATAATATTCTGATAAGGGTGATACTGTAGGAAATTTGACACAGTAACGTACATTAGTAAATACTTTCCTTTCTCTCAGGGCAGTTAGAGCTTTTAAAGAGCTTTTTGCACCGCCTTAGATAGCTTTTATATCTTTTTACCAGAGCATTAAAAAATGTAAAATACTTCAGCCGCAGCACGAAAGATCCAGTGGTCCAGCCACACAGTTCAGGGCTGGTAGACGTCTCCGGCGGAGCGTGGCAGAGATTACAGCATCATAAATACATCATCACATCTCCGCTGCGGTCAGCTGATATTATGGTGAACAGTGAGCAGTGGGCACTGCGCACTGTACGCGGGGGATAATGACCCTCAACCGATGATTGTTTTTGATCCTTCCCTGTTTGTCTGTTCGGGGGATCACCGCAAATCTAAAAAGCCTTGAGAGATAATGTTGTAAAACTATTTTTTGTGGCTTTCTTGTGTTATTGGAGTTATGTGTGTTTGTAGAAGTTACCCTATTTGATGGTTGAATGCAGAATATACATTTACGTTCCTCTCTTTACTTACGTGAGCATGCCAACCGGTTTGGCCGCAATCGTTACAATTCCAGTTTAATGATTGTGTGCAGTATACCGTCAACACAGGTTAAGAAATTATAATTTATTTAATTAATTAATCAATATCGATACTGCAAATATATTTTTTGCTATATTTCAAATCTAAATGATCACGTCTTACCAGTACAATTCTGAGAGTGAGTACCTATACTTTTATCGTAACGAAGCGCAAATTATTTTATTTTTTTGTAACGTACCACACTTAAAATTAATATAGCTCTTTTTGCCCATGGTGGGTTTAGAATCCGTAAGATCTTGGTGAAAAGAAAAGCTTTTCCTACGAAAGCTATCACCCAATATAAGTCAGCTAGTGCTGATAGTACAAGATGTAAAACCACCATCTAATTCTAGTGAATTTTCAATGCGTAAATCTTGAAACTCTTCTATCTTCCACCTTTCCGTCTCTCCACCTGAGGACTTAACGGATTACACCAAGATCATGCTACAATGTCGGCCATAAAATAAGTCGAACGAGAACACGTTTCCGAGGAGTTATCAACAAATTTAGTGTCGCGGACATTTTGCACGTTTTTGCCATTCCGTGACCTGTTTGCGATATGATGTAGACTAGAGCTGGAAGGGTGGGTGCGGGAAGGGGTGTACGGATAGACTGGATAGGGGTGTTGGGAGTTGAGCCTTGAACGCCGAATATTAGAAGGCTTTATGAAATATGGACGTTGTTACGTTTCGCAACGAAGCGCGGCAGAGAACGTTAATAACAAAGCATCACATAGCCGGGTTGTGTTCACGCAAATTATAGTTTAATCTTGGGAAACATGATTAATCTTTATCTGTGTCGAAAAAATATATACATTTTTTCACAACGTATAATTTACTTTTTTATTTGAGGCTTATTTCATTATTTGTTCTTCGTTGTCTTCAAATCTCCTGACTCGTATTCTCCTAGCAGACGTTAGCTACAATACTGTAGTAATATCACAGTATAATTATACGACTCCTTTCACCATATCACCACAACAACACCAAAAAATCAAATAAAGTATCATTAGATCATTTCATTTTCGCAATTGCTTCAGAGTCAGTAAACAAATAGTTTTAGGAACTCTGTACATAAATGATATCCAAGTCCAAATCCAAGCAAGTAAGGAAGAAAGGACATCCATCCAGTCCAATGACGCTGGTACTTTAGTTACGACAGCTGGCATTTTGCAATTCGATAGTTTTCTCGGGGCGTTTTTTATTATTTAGTTAAATTCTGCGATTGTAGCAAATAATTTCTCTATACATGATACTGATTTTCTCTCATTGATTATGAGAAGGAATACGAATTAGTACTTTTACGTTAGTCGTATGTCGTTACCTGTAATATGATGTCGTATCAGTGACGTATTAGTAAGCGAGTTGAAAAATGTCTCGGGTTCACACCCAGGCGGGTTTTATCCTCTTAGCTAAGTCTTCCATCATTGCGTAAGATACTTTTTCCACTTATATTAATGGAAATAAAAAGAATCCAAATATTGTCAGTTATCCGCATACGAGCATTCTGCCGTGGTAAATAAAAATACAGTATCTTCCTTAGGAGTTTCAAGTGAGATACTGTGTTTTTACTTACTTAAAAATATGATACAATAATATACGGAAATAAAAAAGACTTGCATTTTATTAAGTAGCACCTAGAAAATGCACGAATGACTGATGAAATACATTTCACTGTAAAAAGACAGCAAAAAATTTAGCATTCAGATTTCCATCATGTCTCGTGCCTGTTTGCTCCCCGTACAACTCGCGCAGTGTGGGCGGGCCTCATTAGAATTGGGCGGGGGTAGCGGAGATCGATCCGCTGTACGCTATACAGCCTCCCCGCCCCCGCCCTGCCTTACCGTCCTCCCTGCCGCCAGCCGCCAGCCCGCCCTCAGGAGCCCGCCCAAACCATACACATGCGGCGGGAAGTGCTGGAAAGAGAACGTGCTGCATTTTTAGGACTACTAACGGAGTTACGAAGTAAAAATTATCAACAACATTAAAATCTACTTCACCCATGATTAGATGGGTACCCAATTCAATAAAACTAAGCTCGTGAACATAGACTATCAAGCCTATCTTTAAATAAAGCGGAATTTTTAGACAACTTATGATTATTTTTTTTATATGAATACCCCACAAGAGTCCCAACTGCTCCCAACCGTCTGGAGCCAGTGAGACTATGGCATCCCCAATTGGGGAATTTTGAGAGGCTGAAGGTTTTGTGGAGGGGAAGGAAAGGGGGAAGAGGAAAGTGGGGAAATTTACGAACGTAGTGTATATTTTATAAAATGTTTTTAGAGCCTTGTTGAAATAGAAAAAAATAAATTACGTATTCCTAAAAAGCATTTACTTTATGGCTTGACGTAATTAAAATACATATGTATATATTTAGTTTAAACCACTTCGGTTTTGATATATTGATCGACCGGTTTCGGAGGTATCCTTCCTTCGTCAGGATTATATTAAAACTAACATAAGATACGAGATAATGAGAGACATACATTAATTTATTTATTTATTTCACGCAATATTAAACATTAATATTTATATTTAGTTGTTCGAGTGGGAAACTAAGACGAAAACACTCAAGATGTTTTAATAACAATAATTTTTCAGAGTTTGCCAATCATCTCATTTTAACCGATCATATTTTTAATAAAGATACACGAGTTCAAATTCTACACGGTAATAATAAAGCCAAAAATTAGATAATATTGAAGTTTAAAAAATCCCTAAATATTAATTCTAGTATATTGAATAGCCAGGTAAATTTATTGAAAAGCCCTATTCTAAATATTTTTCCAGTGAACCGCTCGATTCCTCCTGAAAAACCCCTAATTACCCCTTCCTCTTTGATCGCCTCCAATACATTTGTATGTAGATAAAAATGTTAATTCAATACGAATTAGTTTAATATATAGATCATATATAATCATAATATATATATCGTAAATACATCAGAAAGGGGATGGGTCAATATTCAACCCCTTAGACTTACAAAGTTAGCTAATACGTACAAACTTAAGGTTTAATCTCCTAAATAATATTAAAATATCAATCGGGGTTATTATAGCATTCAGAAAAATATATAGTTTCACAAACGAAAACCGCTTTATACCTTTATCTATAGTGTTTTTTGTAGATTTAGAAATACTTCCTTTGTTGCAGTAGCCTCATGTTCCATTGTGTTTTATATCTTCCTTCATCATGTGACACGGAACATGGTCCATCATGGCTCCACCGAGCCAGACATCCGATACATACAGACTACATACAGTCTACATACAGACTACATACAAGCTACAGACATACGGACAACTAAACATACGTATGAACGTTTCACTTTACGGGCAGCTGCAAGGTGGTGGGAAAACCCCCAAAACTATCAGACTAAAATGATACTGCACGTTCGGGAAATGGGAAAACTGGAGATAGAATTTAGGTAGGTACTGAGAATAAATAGCTTCTCAAATAATATGAGAGAAAATTGTGAAATAACCCACTGAAAAACATTAAAAGGTTCCTACTAAAGCAATCAAAGTGAATCTTTTTACTGTTTATTGATTGAATTTTTAACATCTTTTAATGTTCTGATAACACTGAAATATTAAAAACCACTGCTTTATATAAATCAGAAATTCATTCGTAAAAATTAATTGAATCGATTCTGAAGCTTTTAAAATATCTGAAATGTACATTTCTCGGGAACATTCAACTTTTAAAAAGCATTTAAATATCTAAACCCTATGCATATAGATGTATACATTCTATACATTATTCAAATATGCGACTTTGTTTCATCAAACGTTGACGAAATACATTATATTTGTGGATTTGATTAGAAACGTCGATTGTCACAAAAAATCGTGTTTTGAGTTTTTTATGAATTCCGAGAAATTGTCTAAGTGAGATTCAAAACTTTGGAGGTTTTTACTTCAATATGAGTCATATATGTACGTATTTCGAACCATTTAAATATTTAATGTTGTTTATTCAATACTCAAAACTTACACAATCATCGATTAACATTACTATTCAATAAGGTTAATTACATATTCTTCTGCTAGTTTTTGAATGTTTACACAATTGTTATTTCTAATATTGTCATACTTCGAAAGAAGGTTTATTAAATTGTGGCAAGATAGGTGATCCACTACTTTCCTATAAATAATTGCAGGCGATCGTCAAACCGCAATTTATTATGAAAACCTTTTTCCACCGCAACATAAAATAGCCCCGGTTTCAATTAATTCCTGGCGCTTTCGTAGACAATTCAACCTGTGGACATTTTTACAATCTATCTGACAGTGATTTAGTGGAAAGGCGCTTTAATATCTTGGATCAATCAATTTAGATTCTAGACTGATCCAATTCATGGACTTAGAGAATGGGATTGAGTAGAAGTAATTACTCTACTCGTTCAAGGGTTTTCGCGTACAGGGTTTATTGTTGTATTCTACGTTTTTAAACTAGCAGATATTGAAATACTATTGTTAGTGGTAAATACTTTCAGTGTCACCCTGATAAAAGACCATAATTCAGAATCAATACGTTGCGCGTTTTATGAAATGCCATTACCCATGTTTGAAAACCAGATTGAACGATTAAAAAAAGAAATCATTAAAAGTACTGGTTAGCCATTAGACATTAGTAAAGTTGAGGTTACCCACCACTTTCCCACCCCGGTATAAGCAACTTTCTTTACTCCTTCAGGGTGCACATCAGGACTAAATTCTAATGAAACAAAGCTATAACTTAAGACTAAACCCTCAAGGTTAGTCAAAAACGCACATCAAATTTGTTTGGTACAGATACTTACGTCAACAAAATATAGTCCTTAACGGCTCTTTCTGTCGATATCCGGAGTAATCCAAGATGGAATGCAGAAGTGCACCAACTAACCTAAGAATAAACACAAAACACAAAAACAAATTTCGTCCAGAACAGACTATAGCCACGAAACCAGGGCAGTCCCTCCAGAGTAGTGCATAGCGGTTTCCTGCTTCCAGCACTCTTCCCAGTGAAGCATTACACCAGCCACCTGGAGAAACTCTTAAGAATAGTGTATTTGAAAGGTGGGATAAGAAACACCCGAAGACCCAAAGGATATAGAGGGAATCCAGAACTGTAGCCCGCAATGCATGCCCCATTGGGAGGTGCACAAGGGTCTGACCAGTGTCCGTTCCAGCTAAAGGGTATGTATTAAAATTTAAAAAAAGAAAAGAATTGCGGGGACAGGGGTTAGTTTTCACTCCCTCGAAGGGGGAGGTGGACAATACAAAACGAGATCAATTCAGCTCCGCCAGACGAGGAGTAAACCATTTATATATACAGCACTTGAATTCATCAACACCGAACAATGTTTAAAGATCAGTCTAAACAGTGGACAAAGGGGAGGAGATAGGCCCCCAAAAAAATGTTTCATTAGCCGGTAAAGATAAGGCTTCAGTTTTTGATAGACTCAAGGACATTTTTTCGTGTTTATTTAGAAAAAGGAAGAACAATCATTAAAGATTATTATTTTGAACAGTTGGATAAATTACGTTCTCCTGTTGATGAAAACCAACCCAGAACATAACGTACAAAATATCTGTTCCATTACGACAATGCACCGGCTCATTAATCGATACAAACAGCCGCGAAAATCCATTCCATTGACATCCAATTGGTTCATCATGGGATGAGATTTCAGTTAACTGAGGAAATGGAAAAAAGTAGTTTATTTTCAAGAGTTTGAAAAACCGCAATTAAAACCTAAATATTGGCACTTAAATATCATTAAATGAGATGTGTTGATCATAAAGGGTTATTTAAAGAAATTTAAAAAAAAAATACTTCCCAAACCTCCCTAGTACTTATATCGTACGTATCTATTAGATTCAATATAATAACTATATTTATTCCTGTCATATGTTTTATAACCCTATTTACAAGTTCAATTCTCATGTCTTTCCTTTCATATAAGGGCACGCCGTCTTGCTTGTATGGTAATCAGTAAAATTAAAAAGCAGTAAAACGTATCAAAATGGATTCCGGACGATCGTCGCGAGATCAGACCGCAGATCCTCGCAGCATCAGGATTCATCCGGCGTGTTCCAGGAGATGCGGTATCTTGAGCCAAGGTCGTAATTTCTTAGGAGATTGAAGCGGTTGAAGTGAAGTGTGCCATTGTTAGAACGCGGCTGTACCTCCGTCGTGAACACTTATGTGATAAGAATCTTTATACCGTGAGACCAAATAATATCAGTTTTTTATTTATTTTATTTATATAATAATCTTATGAACATCATTTTTATGATACTTCCTAAAACATTCTTACTATAGAGCAAAAAAAATGTTTATTTCACTAATTACTGTTGGATAGTGAGCTTGACGTCATGAAATTTACACAGCTTTTTTGTCTGGAATTGCAAATATCAATTGCAATAAGAACTAATAATTAATACTGGTTACTACTAGTATTTTAGACACTATTTCAAATATGCAGTTTGGTGACGGTTATTGCAATTACAAGAATGTACTTACAGTGTACGGTGGTTTTAGAGATATTTTTTTCTTATTTCTTTCTCTCTTCTTTCTCGTAACCAATTAACACTTTAATTGCTATTTTTTATTGGAATAGCTCTTTGAAGTTTATAGACATCATTTTAATATAAAAAATATATATAATTATTGAAGATATTTTAACAAATCTACAACGAAATATGTAACAGAAAAGACACAGAATTTTTTTTTTAAATGTAATGATCCCATCTTTATAAACAGCCTCGCATATTTGAAAAAGCAAATCAGCCATGTTCTATCACGTCATGGAAAATAGTGTGTTATTAGAAATACTGTAACTTGCTTTATTTATGCTAATCTTTCTATATCTTATATAATGTTTTATACTTTATGGTGTTATTAATAATGTTATAACATGCTTTATTTTTTTCTTCTCTATCTGTATCTTGACCCCTTGGAATAACAAGGTTCCATCTGATACGGCAATATTATGCGATAATAAGCCTTAAAGATGCTTTCCCTAGAGCACAAAGCATCATCTATGCTTGGTTTCGTCATCCGTGCCTGTAAACAGCTCAACGATATTAGCACTTTCAAAAAACTTTACTTGTCTTATGTTCGCAGTATTTTGGAATATGCATCTCATGTATGGAACCCAGGCTATGCACTACATAAAAACAGAATTGAAAGCGTCCAAAATAGATTTTTAAGGTACCTAAACTTCCGCTCTTTTAGATCTCATGTTAGCAATGAAGACTCCGCACAGTTCTTTAATTTACAGACATTAACCTGCCGAAGAAATATAGCTGATTCCGTAATGTTATTTAAAATCGCACGCAACCTAGTTGATAGCCCTGATCTTCTCAAACGCCTACTATTTCATATCCCAAATCGCAACAGCAGACAGCCACTTACTTTTTATATCCCTCATTGTAAAACCAATTCCAAACAAAACTCGTTTATCTACAGATCTACACACTCGTTTAACTTAAATTATTACCATATTGACATTTTTAACTCAACTACACGTGATATTAAATTAAAATCCATAATGCGACCACTCTCAAACTAGTTAACTTAAACCATCTTTTTACCTTTATCCCACTCCTATGTTCCCATCCACCCTCCCCTCCCCCGACTGATATTGTTTAAGCTAATTGATGAAAAACTGTACATTGTCACACTTTACTCATAGTATTTATCATCAGCAGAGGAAAATTTATAATTGGCATAATTTATTGTTTATATTGTTATATATATGAAAATTATGGATTTGCTGTTAATTTACCCAAAAAAAAAAAAAGTAAAGTAAATAAACAATATCGTATGACATTGCTGTGTCAGATGGAACCTTGTTATTTCAAGGGGTCAATCTTGCATTATAGTTTACGTTCTGTTTTCCATATTTCTTCGTACTATTTAACGTCTCTACCAAGTGATAAGTAAACCAATAAATTAGCACCTGTGAACATTTTTAACTAGATTATTAACACTATTACGCACTTCTCAGTGTTAATTTTATAAATATGATATTGTAAACACTCTATAAATGTTCCAAAACAATAAATAAATAAATCTGGGACTCGAATCCAGGACTCTCTGTCTATCCATGACATGCGCTCTAACCGATTGAGCTAATGCCACCTTATTGCTCTTCGTCATCTTTATCGATATCATACTTCAATTTAAGAACTCTTAATATCAACTTCAATTAATTCCCACATATTTTTTACTGCTGTCTTTCAATTTTGACTCCAAGATTATATCCGAATCTAGATAGTGTCTCGGATATATCTATCCGATTTTTTTTAATTATATGGGACATCTATTGAGTTTTTCTACAAGTTAATATTAATATTCCATTTTTAATAGAATAACTTATTGAAGCTTATAAACCAAATTGTAATGTATATCTTTTTTTTTACAATGGCAGCAAAACATATATGTGAATTACATTAGAGATTTATTAATATTGTCTTCAATAATTAAGTTAAATGACTGCTAAGTATTACAATAATAAATCAAACACATTAACAAACATGGATTTAAGATGCTTTAATATAAGTGGGTCTATAAACTACTGGAAGTAAAGTTCCAATTAAATTCTATGGGTCAACATAAAACAGGGAAGTGTTTCTCTAAAATACTGTTTATGTATTTTTACATACATGGTATTCTATATCACATAAATGTCACGGATAAGAGATAAGATAGTATTTCCTATTCGCCAGATAATCCAGGAATCAAGATAGCTACCAGTTATTGGTAATCCCATAAAAGTTGCGTGCGGGATGCACCGCTCGCCGTCATACTTCCCATAAGTACTTGGCGGCATCGTAACTTTCTGACAGTTTACGCAATTACAACAAAAAATATAACCATATAAAAAAATAATCGATTCAATAAATCAATCAATCCCCATGTCGCTGGCGTGCGGCTATTTATTGTCAGGAACGATGCTCCCGATCGAACGAGCTTTGCAACCGACCAACCAACCAACTCTTCTGTTTTTCTGCTACCGGGGGAATGTATCAAAGAAATATTTTTTTCTTGTAAAGGGTACGTGAATTTTATCATGTTTTTCTGAATAAGGTACTGAGCACACCTGTTCTTATATATGCAACCTACATTCCTTCAGTCATCGTGATTTTTTTTTGTGATACCGCACAAGATTCCCTGCTGTCCGAAGCCAGCAAGACTATGGCATCCCCAAATTGCTTCATGCAAGGAAAAAAACTAAAATAAAAATTCTCATATCGTTTTTAATTCTCCGATTTCAGTAATTAAAATTCATTTGAAAAAGAATCCAATTATTTATCCTCGCGTCCAATAATTTGAGTCGTGAATTTATCCACTTCATTTGTGTCCCTCAACTGCTATTATTATTTTTAAAATACCATTATCCAATTTGTTCCGGGCGAGCCCTTCATCTCAAACCCTCGACCAATCGCATTTATAAGGCATTGAAAATTCGCAACGTAACTCTTCCGTTTTTGAATCGGGTAAAAAATAAAAATGCACGCATTCATACTCGACAATCGATGCGAATTACACGCGACCACGACTGGTGAATGGAAGAGGTATCATTGTTAAAGAAGTGGGTGGATAAATTAATTGCTGGTCATCGTGAGGAAGTGTTGATTCACGATTCATTTCTGATAATAGAACGGTGGCTGTTTGATTAAAGTAAGGTTTACGAGTATAATCATTATTTAAGGGGGGAGGGGGACGTTGGAGAGGGATTATTTATTTTTTCAAATAATAATAATATTTGACGGCCTCCATGGTTGAGGGGTAAGGCTCTCGACTGCGAATCCGTAGGTCGTGGGTTCAAATCCCGGCGTGAGCAAGTGATTTTATTTAATTGATTCGTGCTGTTTCACAATTAATTAATTTAAAAATAATATATGTTATATTTGCGCACGTTTCAGAGTGGAAGATACTCTCAGTATCACCCCGGTGAAAGACCACAATTCATAATTGAAACGTTGCTTGAAATGGCTTTTAGCCGTGTTTGGTGACCAGATCTGAATAGCCAGGTATCTCCTCACCCTCCTCTTCCCTTTTTCCGTCCACTCCCCAATACCTTCAGCCTCACAACATTCCCCAATTGGGAATGCCATAGTCTCACTGGCTCCAGACGGTTGGCAGCACTTGGGATTCTTGTGCGGTATTCATATAAAAAAGTAAATTAAAAAAATATATACATATTCATTGTGTATTTTTTAAATTTACAAATGATTAGCATTTATCAAAATCAAATCAGGAATATATATTTTTTTATACCTTCTTTCGTAAGTCTATTTTACAAAATGTTAAAATTATGAAAAGAATTTAAAAAAGAAGAGAAAAATAATTGCAGTCCTTTCCCAAGTACGTTTTTTTTAAATAAATTAATCCCAAATTTTCCAATTCACATTTAAAAAAACATTCAATGTGTTTATGAAAAAATTAAACTGTGTCCCATTATTTTTTGGTGATATTTATTTATTTAACTTAAAACAGAACACATGTGCATTGGTTACATGTATTCTAATATGAACATAATGTCTACATACACTTAAGAAATACAAATCAAACTTTAAAAATTACGACAGTAAAAAACACACTACGTATTTCGTCAGTTCCTTCTTAAATTTCAAAACATTTTCTTTTTCTTTTATATTGTTGGGTATTTCTTGGAAAGATCTTCATGGCTCTATATAGTAATGAGTTTTGCAATTTTGTTTTCTTTCGAAGGGGAAGTCTTATTTCATTACTTCTTCTTGCAGAGTGATCATGTCTGTGTTGATGTTTATGAATGTTTATCACGAATTTTTTATTTAATTAGAATTTTATTGATATTCAATATTTTGTAGGACTGTCAGAAAGGGGCCATATTTTTCACTTGATTTTAATAAATGCTAAGCATATTTAGATTTTAAAAAATATGTAATTTTTTTTTTCTCTTTAAAAACATTATGTTTATCGTATTGGGTAATAATATTATCATTATTTTGAATTTATAAATAATAACTCTCCGACGTCCCTCTCCCCGTTAATGCTTTAACTAGGCTCTAATCTCTCTACAGCAAGTTAATAGAGGCTGTTGTTTACTGAAAATTACTTGAGAGAAGAAGAATGAAACACGCAGTTGATGTTATTTATAACTTTGACATTTCAAACCATAGAAAAGTATAATGATTTGAATTTGGAAAATTGTGTATTTTTGGCTGCGTTTGCTGCACTAAGTAAGAACTGATTACTATAAGAGTGCAGCCACATAAATTAAAATGATTAAAACTTTTTAAAAAAATTGTAAGGAAGATACTAATACTCGTAATGATCTTGCTATAAATACTAAAAGTTAACTTTATATACAGCGCCGTTTTGCGAAAAGATCGCCTCAAGTGTGTTTTAATGGTGTTTGCTTTTTGTTCGTGCAATCAATTGAATGAGGTTTTGTTTGTTGCAGTTTCCGCTCCGATGACCATGGCAGGCAGCAGTTCCGTCTACCGGGGAATGGACCGCGCCTTCTGCGTGAGGATGAAGTCCACCCTCACCAAGAGGGGCTGCCACTTCAAGAGTTCCGGATACCGGGTAAATTACCGGGTAATGGATACATCCGGGTATCTAATAACTTAACTAGAGTGGAAAATTACAAATATTTACAAAGGAAAATGTATTAGAAAATTGTGCCCATCTCTCAATAGAAATATTACCTTTATAACGACATTTTTAAGCAGAACATACTCCTATGTTATTTTTTTGACTTATCATAGCCGTAATAGTAACTAATGCTTTACTTTTAAAAACCTAACTAGAGGCCTGATTCCGGTTCTTTTTTAAGGAAAGGCATTGTCCTTATCTTTGGGGTGAAAGACATTTTGCTTAACTGCGATTCCGATTGCATGTCAATGACAATACATTTTTAAAGAAGTTTGTGGTTTAATTATTGCAGTATTAGTAAAAATTATAGGTGCTTCACGCCATTTATGTTTATTATTACTTATTATATATACACTTGGAGTTCATTATAATTTTTAGAAATTAAATCACTTTTATCTAACATTTCGGGCTTTTGCCATATGTACTTTTAAAACATCGCAGTTTCGTTAATTCGATTAATTTAATAGCGTTATTATGCGATAAATGACACACTCATAATATTTAAACTCAATATTTAAGTAAATATCGATATTTTAAAAGTTGATTGCTAATAGTATGGAAGATTTACAGTACCTCGTATCTAGGATGAGCGAAGTATGTATGAAGAATTAGCTAATGATGAATATAAGTAAGTCTAAAGTCATGGTGTTTGAAAGAGAGAGTACGAAAACAGTGTGCAATATAGCTGTGAATGATGAATACTTGGAACAGGTATATTTGTATATTTGGGAAGTATGTTTGCAAGAGATGGAAAGACTGATAGGGACATTGAAAGAAGGGTGAATGCAGGAAACTCCATTAACGGAGGACTGAACGCGGTTGGCGGAAACAAAAAGTTGTCCAAGGAAGCGAAGCTAGCAGTCCAGAATGGAGTGCTGATACCAACCTTGATGTATGGCACTGAGGCATGGAATTGGCAGAGGGAGGATGAAAGTAAACTAAATGCCGTAGAAATGAGATCTCTGAGGCAAATGTGTGGTAAAACCAGGTATGATCGTGTGAAAAATATTGAAATTCGAAAAGAATACAAGGCTGATGTATGTGTCATGAGCAAGATTAAGAAAGGGACGCTTAGATGGTTTGGTCATATAGAGCGAATGAACGAAGAAAGGAGTGTAAGGAGTATATATGACGCGAATGTGAATGAAAGAAGAAGCAGGGGACGCCCGAGGAAGATATGGCACGATCAAGTGAATCAAATACTTGAGTCGGGCCTTATTAGTTGGTTAGTTAGCCATTCGCTGAATAACGGCTGTCATCCGAGAGAACCGGAACCGCAGTTAAGCAAAAGTTCTTTAAGCCTATGGATAAGGATAATGTCTTATCCTTAAAAGGAACCGGAATCAACCCTCTGTTGTATATCAACTATTACTAATGACATACATTTGTATATACTTGACATTATTATTTTTTAGTATTCTCTATATTCCTGATGAGGGATGCTTCGCTTTCGAAACATATTGATATGTATATATTAATAAAGTGGTGATTACAAAGTAATTATTAATTCATTTATGAATGATAATAATATAAAATTATTAAAGCATTAAATTATATTACCTTCTTCACCGGTCAGTGGCTGAGTTGGCATCGCGTTTGGGTCTCACCCAGGCGTCATGAGTTCAATTCCTCGGCTGGCTAAGTCCCCCATTACGACACAAGCAACATCTTCCGCTTACTGTGATGGTAGTATGAGACCTTCTAATATTGTCAGGTTATTCGTAACCATGGAATATTTGTCTTTCTTTTAATTGAAGTTAAAGTTCTTTTTCATTACAGTTATTATTTAGTAATAATAATAATAATAAATGGATTATTTATATAGCGCCGTTTTCGTGAGAAAATCACCTCAAAGGCGCTTAATCGTCGGTATAACAAGCGATATATGAGACGATGGATTAATGTGAATGAAGTAACAGAAAGTTGTGTGGAAGTTCATCCTTTGTGTCTACACCTGCGGGGAAATGGCGTGATAAAAATAATTGGATTACTTCTATAGCGCCGTTTTCGTCGGAAAAGCATTTCAAGGGCGCTGGTGGTTACTTAGTTAGTACAACTTTAAAAGTAATATAAGGATTAAAGCAATATCAAATAAATTAATATCGATTAATTTATTCTTGATGAAAGTACATTTAATTCAAACGCACCATAATTTAGATACTAATAAAATCATCTTGAGAAATTCGTCACAAACGAACTAATTGTTAATTGGTAAACTAAAGTTTTTAAGACAAGATTTTTGTGCCTAGCGCAAAGGGTAACAATTATTTTTATAAACAATAATTATTAGCCTGAAACACTCATCCAAATTGAAAAAACCTTCCGAGAGAGTCCTGTCGGCGACATTTATCTTTTCTCGGAAGGTTTTTTCAATTTGGATGAGTGTTTCAGGCTAATAATTATTGTTTATAGAACTAATTGTATTTACATATTGAATTTGACACATTTGTTCGCTATGCCATCGATTTGTAACAATTATTGTCATATATATATATCGATTTAAAATAAACCTTGAGACATGGTAAGATAAAATTTTTGTTTTGAGTCATCTTCATTTTACCACAGATGTCTTGAAACTGTGATCAAATAAAGATGGCTTGTAAAAATCTTTATATTTTTTCAATATCCACTCTAGTTTCGTTTAGTTTTACTGTATATTTATTTTTAGTGTCCACTTTATTCGGAATGATTCTTATTTTATTACTTTTCCATCGAGATTTTTGTTATTCCAATACGTAAGGGTAACTTTTAGATAATACCATATTGATGTTAAACAGAGGTTTTTAATACCGTTGCTCTTTGGCCGATTGCTCTGAAACATCGAGTTCGTATTTAAGGCTCTAAATTATTTCCCAGTTTACAGTTTCATCTAAATTAAAACCCGATAAAGACAATCACGTCCTCCCAGTTGATTTATCCCCGCAAACAATATTTTATCTTACGAGCAATTCCGATAATAATTAGGTAATTTATTAATGGAAACTTGGGATCCCGCACCTGAGGCTAGGTTTAATTGCCGTGCAGTATTATTATTGAGGATGTTAAATTTTCCGAAGAGGAACAAATGACTGTTTGCATTCCTCGTGGGCGCAATTTTCACATAGAACCATTAAGATTCCGATCTGGGAACATGATCACTCCATTTACCGATCTGAAATTCATCCCCGCGGCCATCTGGGTGGGAACTTCGGAGTGAGAAAGGTTACAGCCAGAGACATCTAGCGGCAAAGTTCTGGAAGCTCGGCGCATGGTTTTATGGAGCTTTTCTCTGCTAGAGTATGTATTTCTGGAAATGAATCTCGCCAATTGAATAATCTATCATTTTGTCACATTATACAGCTGTAACAATGTATGCCTTACAGTAAAATATTGTTTTGTGGTAGATAACAACTTAATTATTAGTTTGATGGGTAATAAGGCAAGTACATTGATTTTGTATTGACTTTGAAATTAATGTAACTAGAGGTTTTTACTAAAATATTAATAAAAACATTTTAATCTTTTTTTCATAGCATTTGTGCAAGAACACAAACAAATTCATATTTTACAGGTTGTGATGTTACGTATTTTAAAGTACCATAATTCACATACAAAATAGCTAGAGGCAACTACAACATTTGCAAAAAAAAAAATTTTTACGATAGTTACAAAAGTATAGAAGAACTGGAAAAAGCTTTCATTTAGTGAAATTAAAACACATATTTTTGTCATTAAGTTATTAAAACTAACATAAAACATAATGGTTCGGGTTTTTTTCATCTCTTAAATGTACTTCAGCTGCGAGCCAAAACTAAGCATGGGTTAAACATCCCAAATAGTTCAAATATTGTAGGAACCGAGTTAAAAATATGAAGTCATCGCTAATTATGAATTTGGCTAAACCACTTTTAACAGATTTACCACCGGCCTTAAGAAGGTAGCTAGAGATCACTCCTTCTAGAATAATCTACATAAATGCATACCAACCAAGTAATAAAGCTCACATGTTTATTCCACATCCTCCATATCAGCCTTTTGTTAAATTCAGACGATAATCGTAAATCCCAGTTATCATTCCGTAAATGCCGGAGTAAAGTTCGCAAGATTTAGGAAGCCGAAACAATTTACAGCAGGATACGGTCTCCGTGTAACACAGGCGATAATAAATTCACTTAAATATACTTATCTCCCAGCCAATGCGAGAGCTTCCCGCCTTTTCTCCATTTCGGCGGCGCCATCTTGAATTATGACGTCACCTGAGTGCAATAAAGGTCGTTAGGGTGTACAGATATGATCTGCGACTGCCAAGGGTTAATTCCATCCCTGTATGGGACTAATATGGGATGTTTCTACCCCGGAGTTAACTAATGACACGGGTTTATTACAGGTTCGGGGAAGGTATTATAGATTAACTAATTCAGTTGCTAATTGCGCCTTATCAAACGGAATTACTCGTGTTTTGGGATGTGATTGCACCAACAGGAAATTGTTTTGTCACAGAAATTATATTTAGACGATACATGAATAGGTAGATATTATGTAAGTTGTTTATCTTAATGTATGTACCTACCTAATTTATTCTCTGCACTTTAATAAAAAAGCCATTTTTTATAAATAATATATTAGTGATATTAAATTGGAGTAGGTATGCGCTCAAACATATTTGCGGTGTTAGTATATATAAAAGGTGTAGTATTTGTGGATTTAAAAAAAAAAAGCATTGCATACTTTTACACCAACTTGAAATTTCCAACGGCGTTCCACAGGGGTTACATTTGGGACCAGTGTTATTTTCTATACTTACAAATGAACTACTGAAGTTTTTGATGAAATTAGAATACTTTCAACTGTTGATGATCTCAAAAACTACAAATTTTTTACTAGCATCAACGATCGCAATATTATAAAAATGCTAAATGCTATTTTCCTAATTACTTGTTTTGTTTCAGGTTGTTCTGATGCTGTGCCGCCTCCGCCCCCAGTACAGCTTCTCGCACAGCCGCAAATCCCCGCCCCCGCTTCTGGGTATGGTGGCCCTCGCTATTGCACTACCGCCGCCCTCCGTGCACGAGATCCGCCTCGAGTGCGATATGTTCGTCACCAGGATCAACTTCGATTTCAGGATAGCGCACTGCGAACCTAAGTAAGTATTTCCTTAATCCTTTATGTGCTCCTGGTTATTTTGTTACGAATGTTCCTATTATTGAACTCCATTCGTGGGGGGTATTTTTCACCCCTGGTCGATGTACCTTCCGCTACCTTGCACTTTTCTAATCCAACTGTGTGTTATTCTTTTGTAGAGTTTCTGATCTCTTGGACTACACGGCTGAAGAACTTACAGGAAAGAACCTCTACGCCCTCTGCCACGGTGAAGATGCTAACAAATTAAGAAAATGCCACGTTGATTGTGAGTACCTATCTCACATTTTTTTATGGACTGTTCTTCATTGCTATTGGTTGAAGCAGCCTCGTCTACCAGACTTGATTTCCTTGTATGGCTTCAAAGATTCATTTTAGGATCTTCCTATGAAAAAAATCAAATTGCCTTTCGCTGCTCCTCGCAAAGACCCAACACTCTGAACCAAAGGTAGCTGAACACTGATATGGGGAGTGCTTTTGGAGAGATCAGAAGTTTTGGATATAGTTTGTCAAATTGTTTTTGGTGACCGTAGTAGCATATTTATGTTAATCTGTAGGTCTATGAGATTAGTCTGTTCATTTCTGGAAATCCAAATATTGTTTCACGATATTACTCATAAATTTTTGGAATTGCCAGGGTTATATACCTGTGTTAAGAATCGAGCTTGATTATGGAATTCGAACTTCACGTATACATTTGAATAATAACAGTCATAGACAAACAATTCCTGTCGCAAAGGACGCGTCATGGAGAATGTAGTCATGGCTACGTCTGCCCGAATAGAATGTATGGATGATTCTTCCAGTAAGTAATCAGTATGGTAAACGCGTGATTCTTTATCGAGTGATTTAGTCTGACACTCTGCTTGACACATTTCCAGGAATCGAACCACACAAATGAGCGCCGTTTGCTCCCGCCCTGCCAAACAATGAACAGTTTCAACGTATATAAAATAAATTGAATTGTTTTATTATCGCTACGTGATTGGCTGACCAATGCTCCGGCTGCGGACAAGACTTGAATAATAAACGGAGATAGTTTGGTGCCGAGGATTAATAGTTATCATATCCGAGTTTCCCAAACATTTAATTTATCTTATTACATAAACACACGTGGAGAAAAAATCTACAGGTTTCCCCATATGGATGTTGAAGTAAAGTTAATTAAAAATACTGACAGTTAAGACAAAACTCGAGTAATTTGCCTGCATTGCCGTTTCAGACAACTTCTCACCATAACATAACTATGTGTGTGAATTTCGGAAAACATTTTCAACAATCATTAGGCTTTCTAAAAACCTTACGAAAAAACTTGTGGATTTCATATGACGTAACCCCAATAACTATACACATTTCGTAAAACCTTACCAAAAACGGTGTGAATTTTCGAATACTTTTACAGAAAGCTGTTTAAAATTCTGAAAATATCTGGAAAAGAAAATACATCGTTCGTCGATTCTGGATTCTTGGCCCACAATTTTCTCGAGAAGATGTCGTAACCCTTCAGTATATTAAGTAAACATCCCCTCTTGCAACCGACACGTGTTGTGTCACTCTCTTGTCACATTTCCAACACTCTGTAACATGGTTTGAACATCCCAGAACTAGCTAATGGACGACCGTATTGCTATGCATGCCGCAAGTTTCAGGTTGCATCACACTGTCGGCCATTTTTCCGTCGCTAGGCCGGACTGGATCGACTGATAATGTAAATCCGACTTTGAAATTATCTGATTTTGTCGGTGGCATAAATTCCACACGGCCGATTTACATGCATAAAGCTGTGCTCCAATATGATATGAGTAGGTATTAAGTATGCAGTCGCGGATGCATCCTATGGGTTCATTTAATAACCAAGTCCGGTTGGGCGGAGGTCCATGACTTTTCATCGCTTCAGATTGCATTTGTTTGAACTTCATCACGCTTTCATTGGCATTGAACAAAAAGTAGGTGACAGGACTTGGAAAGGAAACTTGGCAAGTAGAAAAGACAGGCTATTCGATTGCGCAATCTTATGTTGTTTTCTTTTTGTTCTAGTGATCAACAAGGGACAAGTGTTGACACACTACTACAGGCTGATGAATAAGTCTGGTGGCTACACTTGGCTGCAGACATGTGCCACTGTCGTTTGCTCGTCGAAGAATGCTGAGGAGCAGAACATTATCTGCGTCAATTATGTTATAAGGTAGGTTAATGGTTTTTTTTTTAGCAAACAATATTTATTCGGATCATGGAGTGATAACGGCAAGGCGATATACGATCCTATAACGAGTGATATATGAAATGACCTATTAATTTGTTCAAGTAGTTAACTATTATGATTAATTTTATACTTTTTCTCTTTGCAGTGGTCGAGAGTACGCCAACCTGATTATGGACTGCTGTCAGATGGAAGAAGGCGTCCAAGGAGTGAAGCGTGAGGAGACTGTGACAGGAGATCCGGGAGAGGGATCGCCCGATGCGGGAGCAGACAGGACGGGAGGAGCTCGCCCCACCTCCCCCAGAGCCCACCCTGCATCCGATCTTGCCCCACCTCCTGCGCCATCACAATCAGTCCCACCCGCACCGACTACGCAACCACCTCCCCCAGCGCCACCCACTCGGAGAGCCAGAAAACGCAAAGCCCAACAACCAGAAGAAGAACAATCTCCAGAAAATGCAGAACAGAACCCATGTAGAACTTCAAATTCTCCACAGCCACCAGAAACAGTCAGCCCACAAGTAGCTCCAGTACCCACAGAAGAAGCCATCGCGGATACAGCATCAGTAAAAGATTTAGAAAATGCCATGTCTAAACATTTACCGACAACCATCCTCAACCCCAACAAAACAGGATCCCCAACGACACACCAGCCGACAGACTTCTCCACCGACGCCTTACTCAAACAGCAACAGCACAAGTCTACCATCCAGTGGATAGGAGCACACCATCAGCTGGGCACTCCTGGACTACCAGCCTCTGCCTTGCTGCGACAGCTGTACGCCAGCAGGGAGAGTGTGATCAGAGCAGCTGGACATGGGCAGCCTCCTCACTCTCATCCGCACCCACACTCTCACCCCGCTGGGCCACTTCCCACCCCTCCGGGCAGCGAAGGGTCTGCGTACAGCGATCAGTTCATCGCCCTCCATGCACAGAAGAACGCAGACTCTTTCCAGAACCTCGTATCAACTTACGGAGGGCCGGCGTACTCAATGGACTACCACACGGCCATGACTCCTCCCGGGTCTGTGTCTCCTAGAGACAAGCAGCAACAGCACCCGGGATACGAGAGCCAGTACTCTGAATCTTTGCGGCATGGATACATTCCTTCTGGGGAGTCTCCCGCGCAACCTTTGCCCCTGAAACCCCAAGTCTACTCTGCCCTAGAATATTCTTCCCCGTTAGAACAGTCCCAGTTTTACCCCAGTGCATCTGGCTTCCACTTGTACCACCCTTCCGCCAAGGCCGCCCCTCCGACATCCAATTGGTACTCGACCGCTTCATAGTCTCACTTTCATTACTAGACTCAATAAGGTATTTATATGAACCTTCTGCGCCATATTCCTCGTAAGCCATATTGATGGGAATTTTTATAGATGGCCTTGGTTGTTTCGTAGGGAATAATAATGTTAATAATATTATTAATTATAATAGTCTCTCATAGATAGACTTCAAATTTAATCAAAAGACACAATACCTTTACAAACATAATTCAGTTAAAAATTAACTCAGACATTGTATACCTATTACCTGTATTTTTAAAAACTATTATTTCCACTATTAATAAAATTAGAAAGTATGTAAATTTTACTTTCAGAATAAAAACTAATGACGGATACAAAAATTGCAACGAAACTTATTTTTGTATATTTTTTGTTTTATGTGTTTGGCCCCATTTCGTTTAATCTTTTTTTTTAAATTTGTTATAATATTATTGGATAATAAGTTGGCTACACTACTTATTGCATTGTTATTGAAAAATTACTTGGTTTGTTTATGCCATAAATATTGTTAAATAAATAATTGTTTATTTCTGTTCGTTTTGGATAAGTTTTAAATTGTACTAATATAATTATTAAAATCTCTCTGGTTTTAGAGTATTGACATTTATTATTGAAACATGGTATTATATAAATGTAAACAATTAAACTACTGTAACATGACATTCCATTGATATTTATAAGTAAACTTCGTACTTTAATGTAAGAAAAATAGGTTAAAAAGTTATAATCGTCCAATAAATTGTGTGTACGTAGGTACCTGTAAGTAGCTGTATTTTTCAAAGTGGCAACATTTAATATTGTATGAAACATAAAAAATAGACAGGCAATTACACTCTGAATATCTCAATAATTATTTACAATATGAAAGTGAATTTACCTTTGCCATATTCAGGAATTTTTACAAAAATACTCGACAACCTCATAAATCCTCTAATTCCTAGGTTTTTTTCTGTTTACAACACCGAGTTAACTTATTGTTTTATTTTCAAGGTGTAAAAAATCAAAAGAGAATAAACTTTGCATGTAAATAAATCTAAAACAAAAAAATACATAATAATTTGGGTAATCAAAAAAATTCTAGCTAATTTTGTCATGGGCATTTTGGTGGCAGTTTTAAGGGAAGCAGCTAGGATTTATTATAATTACGAAAAAAACTATATTTCTAAGTATTTAAATAAATTAGTACTACAATCGAATGAGTTGTAAATAATAAAATAAAAATATGATTAATTATTGATATTGCTGATATTTTTGAGGCATTCGCATGGACGGTTTTATTTGTATTACTAGGCTTTCAATGTACAAATAGTAGGGCTTCTCATTAAGTCGATCCTCGGTTTAACCAGGCAACAGTTTAACTTTGTAAATACCTATTCATAGAATCGTAAACTTAAGTATGTATTGTGGAAAATTTTATCACTAAGGACTAGAAGATAATTTCGGAAATGTGTCTGGATTTTATGGATCGAAGAATAAATTATTTCTAATCAAATCACACAATTATTTAATTATTCCTTTGTTGCTCAAGTTTTCCAGGAAAGCGTATTTCTTTTAAAGGCTACTTTACTACTGGTTGAAGCCGACCTGTCTTACAATAATTGCCAAGCCATACGGTCTTAGGAACAATCCTGACTTCTCCGGGACATTTCAAAATCGACTTCAAATTGTAATAGTTTGAAAATCATTTTTCACAACAATAAATTTTAAAAAATTACAGTATCGGAACGTCAACGTGCAATTTATTAACTGTTTCTAAATTTCAGATAAGCAGAAGCAAATAATTAATTAACTATTTGATAATGTAAGGAAGTTTCACTGCGTCCATCGGCAAGAAATTAATTAACAGTTACAAAAAGTCACCAAGTAATTAATGAAAAGTTTTAAAACTTCAGTTAGCATTGATTATTTTACAATTTGAACCCACGAATAACCTTGTTTCGTGTTTATCTCACATCACATGCCATTTTAATTATTTCATCCAGCCATTACCTCTATAAGTAATATTTAAAGCATTTTATGGGTCCATTTCTTTATGTATTATTTAAGTCTTAAACTGTTTGTTTTATAGATGCAATCATTCCCTAGACTGTAGAACTGTAGAGCTTTTATTATTTATTTTGTTCTAATATTGAAGTAATTTGTACATTTTGTTAAATTTTGATTTGCAAAGCACAAGAAAAAGAGTTAAACTCAAATTTTGTGGTTTTCCTTGTTATACCAGGCATCCAAAATTCATGCATTATTTTAAGAATTTAAATCATTGTGCAATAGAGTGTTATTTTAAATATTTAATTGTGTAAAATACCTACATCTGTCTGTTCACCTGTTGTGTTCGATTATATGCTGTTTTCTTTTTGTTCTGTGAAGATTGGAATTTGTAAGATTTTTATATTTTTTTTTTAATCAAAGTTTATTTGTTAGGATTATTTTTATCGACTTCACATGATGGACTTGCAAATAATAAGCTAAAAAGTATTCTGTGTTTTATTTAATTACATCCATTCGTATATTGCCCAGTCATCCTAGACATTTGAGACGGAAGTAAGTGGGATTTTGAAACTTGGCAGATATCGTCGATCTGGTGTAAAACTGCGTTAAAAGCCAAACAGAAGCGCATTTTTTTCTGATTTCGTTCACCTACAAGTGTGAATAGAGGGAGATGAAAAGGAATTACATTTTTTTCTTCTAATTTATTCTTTTATACGTATATATGTTTTGAATATTCATTTTATCAATTAAAAAAATGTATATGTATATAAGCACGTCGAGTTGTTTGGCGGTCCGTCCTCTCTGCCTACCCCTGCGGAGAAACGGCGTGATGGTTAGTTAGTTAGCACGTGTTTCCTAATACGCAAAAAACCAATGAAAAAGACTTTTTATTAGTTTAATTACAATGGGGAACAACTATTACAGTCACCGGAGAAGCAAAATCACGCATTTTAATTCATTTAAAGCTCGTTAAAGTTTGAAGTTTTTGTATGGCTTTTGGGTTGTTTTATTTTTTATTTACGAAAAAAACCCAAACTATGAACCTAGAAATCTATTTTATGTCTAATTACTGTCTTATCTTTATATTACTAAGAGATTGAAAGTGAAGCTGTATTAGGAGTGGGAACTGGGGAAAAAGGTGAGGAGGTCGGGAAGGAACCAGCACCACGATGGGCGCCAGTATTAGAGATTGAAAGTTGGGGAAGGATAGGAGGTCGGGAAGGAAGAAAGCTCCAAGTTGGAAGCCAGTGTTATGGGTAGAAGAGATAGAGGTCGTAGGCAAATGAGAGGCGGAGATAAGGATAACAGCTCGACTTACCCGGTGATAGTATCTTAGGCGAGTCTCAGCGTCGTCCGGACAATAGATAGCTCAGGTTTCGGTACAGCATGAGGTGTCTTGTCTCTCGGAGTCATGGGTCGACCGCAGTCTTATAATTGAAGGAGAGGCATTCTATTCCACTTTAAATGAAGAGATGGCGCACTTTCAGTTCAGAGTTTATTGTGTCGAAAACATAGACATACAGGTACGCAAAGTTGTGGCTCCTACTCTGTACTAGAGTAAGACTACTTCTCTCTCTCTCTCTGATGGAATTCTAGACCGGGCTAACTAATTATGACAAACACACAAGTACAATACATGAAAGAGGGAAGGTTTGGACATCTTACTTGAGGATGCTGGTACAGTGACGCCATGGCCGGGTTTTGCCTGCGTGGGCAGCGTACATGGGGCACAAGCGTCGGATATCTCCACACTGAGTTTAATTGGTTAATAACAGGTGTTTTAAGGTAAAATGGGCACGATCAGCTAGGGGCCTCAGACCCTCATGCGATTAACGTTGCCAATCGGACTCGAATGATAAAATAATGAACCAAGCCACGAACTCCAACGGAGCACGCAGGTATTAGCTTGACGGTCCGAACAGAAGTGGCGGGGCGCTCGGGAGTCGTTTTGCGCTACCCTGTTCTATATGGTCAGTAATGACCGTTTGGCCCTCATTGGTTGATTAACCTTGCTATAAAGCGGGAAGCCACTGGGTTGGTTGATTATTGTGACTTCTGGAGGGTCGTTTCGTAATTGGATGCCAAGCTATTTCCTTGCAACAAGAAGCTAGAATTATTCTAGGGTCTTCCTTTTGTTACGTAACACTTCCCCTCCTGTCGCAAAAAAAGCGACGTGGCAATGGAGCAATAGGCTTAAAAAATCCTCTAAGATGCACCACTGTTACAAGATTGAGGAGAGTGGAGAGATTTTGAGCGAGAGAGCTATCTATTGCATAAACTACAGAATTTGCGACAGATGGATTACATACAATGTGATTGATGGGACAAACATACATCATTATGCACTAAAATCAAAATTAATACATAGTTATGCAGAACAGAGACAACAATACATGGTTATGCAGTACAGAGACAACAATACATGGTTATGCAGTGTAAAAGAAAAAAAAATGGGCCTAAGGTTTATCATTGGTCTGAAAGCTAAGTTTCGAAGTGGTTTTTGCGTTGCGGTGCGAAGTGGATTACTTCACTGATTCTACTAGGTTACCTTTTCACTGTAACCTGACCCTTTCGAGATATGACTCGAGTATTCACTGGGGTCTAGTGAAAAAAACAAAAACGTGCGGCGGGGTTTCAATGAAGTTGACGGAGGGTTACTATCACAGAGGTTAGAAGAAGAAGACAGCAGTAGATGGTTCGTGGTTTGCGATTTCTGCCAGTGAGAATTCTTTATTCCAAGTGGCGAGGCAGGATTACGGTTGATGATTATCCCATAGCAATGTGGTTGTAGATAATATTGAGTATTGCACAGCGGCAATGTTGGTAAGTCTTGACAGCGATAGTGTATGCAAGACGAAGATTGTGTCTATGTCTAGCGTGACAAGAGACAACAACTGGCTTCTGGTGTGGAACAGGAACGGGTCTAGGACTGACATGTCCAAAAGGTGAGTTTCCAGAAAGTGTCAATGTATTGTGAGACAACTTGATTCGCAACTACACGTATGACTCCAGCTTAATTGTGATAGGCAGGGTCGGGTGCTTTTTGTGTTAGTGGTTGAAGATGTTGAACCTCCGTGACAGTAATGTTGTGGTGATGGGGCGAAGCTCTGCTAGGCTGGAGATAAATAAGGCTGCTGGGCTTCTTTTTAGTCCAGGGGGAAATTATTATTAAAACAAAATTCTTGAAGCGGTAACTTGATGATGTGACATTATAATTTAAAAAATAAAACAAAAACTTTGTTTACATCACTTTTATTTATACTTTAGCCGACCGGGTTTCGCTACTACCGTAGCTTCTTCAGGGCAGTATACAACTAAACTATGAACTAAGATGCACATGTAAAATGCATAAAAATGTAACTGGCATTCGACTAGATAACTTAGAAGCATTAAAAATAAGGAAAGCTAAAAACACTAATAGTAGACTCATAAATAATCAAATAAATTTAAATAAAAGTCCAATCTTTAAATTATTCCCAATAAACAAAGTACATACCCTTCCCGGGCAGCAGGTACCTGCTGATCCCCACCCGTGGCCCTTCACTAGCCTGTTTGTATCAATCTATAACACATGTGCATCTTAGTTGATAGTTTAGTTGTATACTGCCCTGAAGAAGCTACGGTAGTAGCGAAACCCGGTCGGCTAAAGTATAAATAAAAGTAATGTAAACAAAGTTATTGTTTTATTTTTTTTAATTCTTGAAGTTTACCTGCCTGGTATACCAGTGATGCAAAGGCGTTTGGAGAGAAACAAATGTGTTGTGAGAGAGAAATGACGTTGGTTAGCCACGGTTAGAGAGATCAGAGAGAGAAGAAAAAAACAACAACAAATTTCTGAGCTGAGAGACTTAAATTACATACATATAACAATATCCAGTATCAAGAGGAGACTCTATATAGTCCATTCAGTCCGATAGTACTGAATACATTTCCACTGATACAAGAGATAAGGTTTTTACATAATACAACATACCTTACTTGAAAGCAATTGACCTTCTATGGTCAATGTTATCGCTGAGGCGGTAACAATATATCACCTTTCAATACAAGACATTATGAGAATGAGTTGAAAAAATAATCCATGGATGAGGTTTGTCCTATTTGACAGACGTTATGCTGAGTGCATAAAGTACAACTTCCAAATGCATGAATAATTTATTTATATTGGGGAACAAGGGGATTGAGTGAAGAAATCTGTTGTGATCTGGCTAGAATCCAGGTTCAATCTCTTGTGAGAGTGGAATAAGGTCGACAGCAGGTTTCCAAACTCATTACAGTTTATACAAAGTGATGAGATGACTAGAGAATACACAGTTATACAGATCTAGTCTTTCGGGTGTATTTGGCGAAAGGCTAGGGGTCGTTTTAATCTTCTACACGTTTGTGGGAAAATGACAGACCCTTGCTCAAATTTCACAAACCTAGGAGTTTTCTTATTCGTTTCCTAGACAACGAGTTATATGTTTTTGTGTCAGTGTCTCGTTAGACCTCCCACGACACGATACCTCATAACCAAAAGTGAAGCTAATGGCTAGTCCATGGTCAATGGATAGTAGATAATTCTTGGTTTCAATGACAAGAAGTCCACAGGCATCAATAAGACAGAAACTTTGCTGAATGCACATCTTAATTGTGTTTAAGTTTACATAATAAAACAATATGTCGAACATTTCGTAAGACAGGTGAATCCAGGTAGATTGATCTACGTCAGGTAGGTCAAGTATGAGACCGATCTTAAGATTGTTCTAGATACCAATGACGTTTTTAGAATTGACGTGTCAATATAAATTTCTGAAAAAAAAAAGAAACCAGAGCAATAGGGATTTGAGCGCCATTCAATTTTGGAAAAATTGAAAAAACAAACGTATACCCGTTGTAACTTTTCGTTAAACAGGTGTGATTTTCGAATCAGAATGTCGATACCACAGCGGGAATTTACACTTGCATTTTGATTGAAAATCTTACCCAGAGTCCATTTACCGTGATTGGGTATGTAACGAAAGGAAAATGAATTATTTACAGTTGTACTCTCGAGGAGTATGACACGTGAACAAACAAAAATGACAAAATACAGCATAAGAAACAACAAACAAAACGACGAAATTGATTATGTACAATGACATGACAAGACGGACTTGTTGTGATAGTAATGGGTAGAGTAAGCACTTCTGGGTACGCGTTTTCCCAGAAATAACTACCGACAACGAAGGTGGTTCCCTTCTCTTGAAGTCATGAACATAAAAAAAAGGTATCCGGCGAGAGTGAAAGTGATGAATGAAAACAGAGATAAAAAACAAAAAACAGACAATTTATTATATACACTTATGTTACAAGGAGGCAAGGGTTACATTTGATACTAATGTAACTTCAAAAATGTAATGTTTTCTTACATGTTAGATAGTGAATAGACATGCGTGGTTTGTAACGTGTGGCAATTGTGGGTTTTGCCAGCAGGGTACAGACGGGTTAACATGAGAGATGGTTTCTATTGTTTCCATACTTCCAGTTTTAACGATGTCCTTCACGTGGTAATCGCCTGTGTTTACCAGACGTGTCAGAAAGAGTAAATACCAAATCTGAGATTTTTCTCAATGCTTTTGCCTTAATAAAGCGAGGTGCCAACGTGGCAGAAAAATAAAGAGCACCTTGAGTATTTACCTATTTTTAAAGTGCCGTTAATGACTGCTCTATAATAAGGAACTCCAGTCCATTTTTAAAAAAAAAAATTATTAATGTTGACATCCTAACTAAATTTTCTGTTTTTTTTTTTTTAATTCTTTTAAAGTTCGTTTTCATGGTTAAAATAATTGTTTCAATTTTTTCAAGTTTCAATTTTTTAAAGCCCACCAAAACGCATGAAATCTATGTCTTGTTGGGTGTGACGTCACGCGAGCTAGTCGGATTAGCGGTACAATAGGCAATAATCGATATTGTATGAATTTCATACAAAACTTCGAGAACTTTATACTCAAATTTAACTGTTTTTCATTGAAGGAAACATTGTAGAATATCAGAGTCTCGTTACTATTGTAGATGAATTGTACCTAAGTGTAAAAATACATTCATATCCGCAACTAATTAACAATTTATCAGCGTTCAAAGAAAGTCCATAGCTAACTTTTAAATAACTAGTTTAAAATCAGAATCACTTGCGTTAATATCTCTTTCATTTTTCTGCGCATGCGCGGAAAACAGACGCATGCGCATTGCGCATCTGCGGACTTCCAACAATCCGTGACAGCAATAGACAGATATTAACTTGAATATGTTGGATAAATTGAATAGATTTGAAATATTGGTGGAACTTCAATGGCTTGAAATAAAAATAAATATATTATGCATTGTAAGAAATAATAGGTTATCATTAAAAATCCCCCGCTTCCAGAATAACTGAAGAAATAATCACCAAAGTGCCATTGCCATTGTTGTTGGAAGGGGTATAGAGTAATATTACGTATACAAATTCGTTAAAATTGGTACGAATTTTCATGCAAAAACTCTCAACTAGTCGCAATAAATAAACATAATGATTTTACGAGCGAAATGAAACTGTAAACAGCGAAATTATAAGCTAAAAACATGATAAACAGCGGAAAAACATCTTATCTAGTTAGAGTTGGGCTCAAAAACGGCATGTGTGACGTCAGAAGCAGTGGTACCAACAGAACATGGTGTTTTGATGGTACCGTTTTTAATTCACTTTTATATAACGATTTATAAATTCTACGTGTAATTATATATTGTACAATAAAAGTTATATATTCAGAATCGGCATTTGCTGATCTATGTGAATATATATTTTTAAAGCCATTATATTTTTCACTGGAGTTCCTTATTACGGAAACCAGTAATTCTTTGGTGATACACAAAACCGCCATTGTGGCGTTTGGGATTGTTTTGCACGCCCAATATAATAAATTCTACCCCTACTCCTGCCCCTACCCTACCCCTACCACTACCCCTAGCCCTACCCCTACCCTACCCCTATTAAGTTCACTGTGAGGCTTATCTCTCCATAAGGGAGCCTGGGAGCTTACTGCTCTGCTAATGTAAAAATGACGCTATGTAAATCTACTATTTTTACAAAAGAAAAGATTTCGTTTTATTTCATTAAATTTGTTTTTCGTAATATATTTTACTTCCATGTACTTCTGTGTTCCTGGTAGTTTTTTTTTATGAAATGACCATTATTTCGCAACAATCCGAGCCAAGTCAATGCTCAATTTTTCATTTCAATTAGCCACTCGGGTTGTATACGTCGAGACGCGTAGTTTGATACCCATATCGGCTACCCCTACCCCTACCGCTACCCTATCCTATTCCTATTCTACCCCTACCCTACACCTACCCTAGCCTTACCTTACCTCTACCCTACCCCTACTACTACTATAATGGATGGTATATAAAATTATGACATCATAATTTTTTTTTACCATCCATTTAGAGATAAAAAATATATATACATATATTTTATGTCAACCTTGAAACAATAACACACCCTCTTCGGATTGTGTGTATTGATGCATATTATAAAATCTTAATGTAAATTCACTTCACCTAGTTCCTGTCCTCCTGATAGAAATTTAATTAAAATAATCACCAATTTCATATATTTGTTGCACAGGCAACACTTTAACCAAATAAGGAGGGGCGCTCAAATAGATGGTACTAATTTTTAACAACAAAAAAAATGGTTAAAAAAGGAATACATTTTTAAACACAAAAATAAAATCGTTTATTTTTTAAATATTAATAATAATAAATAATAAGAGTGAATTTCTATAGTGCAGTTTTGTGAAGGTTCACCTCAAGTGTGCTCTATAACCTAATAGTCATTATTAGTGTGAAAGAAAATCATGAGCCGGCCTTTTTAAATAGTGTTGTCGCAAACTAAAAACGGGGATGTGTTTATTTTATTATAAAAAAAACTACAAGTTTCAAATTTTTTTTCTTTATAACATTTTCGTAAGATATTATTACTATTATTTTATTTTCGTAATATTTTCATGTTTTTTATTTTACTAAGAAGTAAAAACATCTATCCACACGATTTTTTTCCAAGTCATTAATGTATGCTAGTGGCCTATTGGGATATTTTAATGGGGTGGATGAAAAGGGATGAAAGCTAACAATTGTTAAAATGTCGATAATATTTATTTAAAAAAAACAATAAATACACTTAATCATTTACAAACATATGAAATACCTTCCGTACTATAATATCTCACGATGAATAATCAAATTAATAATACAATGTTCAAGAAAATAATAAGGATTGCTAATTTCACGAGTAAGACATTCACTGTTTACAATTTTACATACAGTGGTTCAAAGGGGGAAAATAAACATGACAATTGACTTAGGCCCGATTTTATAGCGGTTAAGCCCCACTCAAAGGTTTCCGACGGACTTAATCATCTGATGAATTTGTTTTGGTCGGAGCAAACCGTCGGTTAGATATTTAAACTCAGTCGGATGGTTAGTACACAATAAGTATTTTACAAGAAATTTGCAAATAGCTGCTGTTTGTATTATAAAATTTATCACTTTATAAAATCAGGCCATGTTTATAAACCATTCAATATTATTATTTAAGAGAACAATCTTCTCACGGAAACGCTGTATTCCATTCTCTCCGTTCCCAAAACACAACCAACAGAATTTATTTAATAGTCATCACAATGTCCCTTTCGACAGCTTACCAATCAAATGCATAGACCATCATGCTACAGAGGCTGTCATAAACATGAACAAATGAAAATCTCCATCTATTTGTTTAATCTTTAGATTGATGTAATGTACTTAAAAATTAACCACGTGGACAAACATTGCTCTAATGTACACAAAATCAGCCACATGGATGAACATTGTTGAAATGTACACAAAAATCAACCACATGGATGAGGATTGTTGAAATGTACAACAAAATTAACCAAATGGATGAAGATCATTGTAAAATACACAAAACTCATAAAAATTGCTGTAATGTGGGTAGGTACACAAATTTAACCTAATGGATGAAGATTGCTGTAATGTACACAAAAATCAACCTAATGGATGAAGATTGCTGTAATGTACACAAAAATCAACCTAATGGATGAAGGTTGCTGTAATGTACACAAAAATCAACCTAATGGATGAAGATTGCTGTAATGTACACAAAAATCAACTTAATGGATGAAGATTGCTGTAATGTACATAGAAATGATAATGCGCTAAAATAAAATAGAAGACAGCATTTCTGTGGGGAGGTTATGCCCGTGCTTATATCATAAAACATTTATGGAATATTTCAGACGCACAATAATAATAAATTACGTCACATAAATGTAGCATTTGAATTTATCTTACGTTTAAAATAAAGCTCTTTACTTTTATATACACAATGGATGAAACCAATATTTTATATTACTATTATCTATTCTCTTTTAACATTCATTACGTTATGAATTAACTATTATCACACAAACCTTTAAACAGTATTAAGAAATTATGAATAAACCCATTTCCAAACACTTTGCCAAGCATACCATATAAGTAGTATGTATCAAAAAAATTTACAAACAACACTCTAGAGTCGCATTTAAACCAATTTCCGTCAATACGCAAAGAAATTTAGGGTAAGGATTTAAAAATATAATTCCTCCGTAAAGATTTGAATAACATTGAAGTTCCGCATCCAGTACCACAAAAATACGTCCTAAATCTAATAATTCTTTTTTAGAAATTATTTTTCTGTACAGTGTTTCAAGGGCTTTGAAACAAAATGTTGTAAGAGTAAATATCGAAACTTTTCACGGCAGTGAAAATTTTGCCTGCGCAATTAAATATTTAACATGCATTTATGTATTAATTTTATTTGCCAGTTGTAGAGCTAGCTATCTGTATGGTTCGTCAAAATTTCAAAATTCAACAATACAACTTTTTCAATATATTATTATGTAGGTATGTACCTATACATATTGTCGTATTGCGGCGAGAATCGAACCTGCAAATTGAATATGTAGTAAAATTTTTGGTCAATTTTGTGTGATTCTTTTTATGATATCAACATTCCTGATTATTATAGTAAAAATGTCACATTTGTGGTATTCAATGCCAAACAACGATATTATGTATGTAATTCAAAAGAAAAACATTCCACCGCTAATTATTTAAATAAACTTATACTACTGAGTTGTACGGAAAACTTTGAAAACTTCCATTTAAAAATTCCCTGCTTTGACAAAAATAATGTTTAAAGCGCCCTGGAGACGAACAATATCAATTGTCAATGGGCCCTGTAAATGCGCTCATTCAAAATACACATCATTCCCCCACCAACGAGCTTAATCGCTTCAATCGCTCTCTGTAAACGTAAATTCACACAAACATTGACAATCGATATTGACCGTTTCCGGGGGCGAATAAAACTGTAGTGACGATATATATTTGGTAGGTTATCTAATTAATTAATTTTACATATTTTTTCAGCATTTTTAAACTGTATTGATATGCAGATTTTAATTAAAATACATTCTGATGTTGTGCATTTATATTGGATGGATTTATTAGAGATTAATTGACATGTCAAAGATATATTTTTTATCCAGGTAAAGTTTCTGACGAAATAAAAAGCCTTTTGAGAATCGTTTATTTCGAGAATCAAACATATGCAGGTAAAATGATGAAATTAATAAGGATAATTTGATATAATTTTTTTCCAGAGAAAATTATTTTAGGGATGATATGTTCATTGTCAATCTTATAATAATGTTGGGAAAAATAGCATTAAATCATTTGATTTTTAAAGTTATAGTAATTTTGGATATAATAAGATAATAAATAAGAAAAAATTGTTGAAACGTAATGTAAGTTTGTGGTAAGATCCGTCATTAAAACATATTTTAACAAGTATCGACCCCACAGAGGTCAATTTCCCTTTCAATACCTTGTGCTATACCCAACTTATATCTAATTATTGTATTTGAATCAATAGGGTTTCCTAAAAAATGCTGATGAATTTTTGTTTTCAAAACTTGTACGATCAGTTTAATAAATTCTCATTTGTATTACGGTTGCTAATATCTAGCCTAGTGAACTGGTTTATACAAAACATAGTAGGAAAAAACAAATTATAATTTGTTATTTGTTTTGTCGACATTTCAACCTATTTTTTTTTTTATTTTACAAAATTTTGGCAACGATTAAACTAAATTTCTTATAAAAAAACGTGAGCAATTGAGCAAAAGAATTTACTAGCCAAACGGTTGATCACCACCAAAAAATTCTACAAGTTCATCTTTTCTATACCATTTATTTACCTATGTAATCAATATTATCAAGAATCTATACGTACATTGAAACTTATCCGCAAATCTATAGTTTATACGTAACACCAACTTGTGTAGTATTCACACTGAAAATTTTAAAAGAGCATCAATTCAAATTAATATACATAATTTCAAAAGAACATCAATTCAAATTAACGTAATATCAAAAAACATCAATTCAAATTAACGTAATATCAAAGAACATCAATCCAAATTAACGTAATATCAAAGAACATCAATTCAAATTAACATAATATCAAAAAACATCAATTCAAATTGACATATTTTCAAAAGAATATCAATTCAAATTAACGTACATAATTTCAAAGAACATCAATTTAAACTAACATAATTTTAAAAAAAAACATCATTTTAAATTAACATAATTAATATAATTTCAAATGAACATAATTTCAAAATAACATCATTTCAAAGAACATAAAATCAAATTAACATTGTTTCAGATGACAGAATAATATAATTAAGATTGAACTAGACTTACTAGACTAATAATTTTTTTGTTGATAGTTTACTAAAATAACTAAGAAATTTAAAATATGCAATTAAGTACATTTTTTATATAAACACAGGTGGGTCTTTAAATAGAGCAGTAAAAGGAATAATATGAAATGAAAAAATAAAAATAAAAAATAATGGGTGAAAATTAGAAGATAATTTTTTTTACCGTACCTACTAAAACCTTTTTTCTACACAATGGGAGCAATTCTCTTTCGGTAGAACCATGATGACCTCTTATAAGAGAACAAGTCATAGGCAATGAAGGAGGATTACCCCAATGTTATGTGTAAACATATGTCAAAGCAAAAACAGTTTCACGCTGAAAATTTTATGTAAGTAATTCAAAAAGTTTGATACGAATTTTTAAAAAAGCACAGAGAGAAAAAAGCATCATTGAACATAAAAAAATATATTAAAAGGGAAGTATGTATATTTTTAAACTACGCATGGAACCTTTCTATTGTGCTAACAATATTTACTTTAGCATGCAAACGTTTACAAAGATAACAATAATCCTGCGGAATCCGTATTGGATAGATTAACAGATTAGTAATATAAATAACTATGTTTCTATACATTTAGTAATACCATTTTATGTTATCAGTTTAGTTTAACATCCAGAAAGTGGGAAAAATCTATTCTTAATAAATAAATCGTGACTAGTTCTTTTTTTAAGATAGTAGGTACTTTCTACTTCTAATTTAATTTAATAATAGTAAAATAAATAAATTATAGCGATAGACTGCAATTAGTTTTCTAATTAATACATATTTAAAAATAAAACATTTTATGTTGAAGAAATGGAGATTGGAATATGCAGAAAATTATAGAAATGAAGGTTCATTAAAAAAATATTCACGGTCAAGACAAAATGCGGATGGCACTTTTAGAATCAAATCACATTCTTAAATACAATCAAATGACACGTCGGAATTTTGGCACTTATAAAATAACATCAATTTACGCAAATAAGTTAACTCCTTACATAGTACAAGTAAACAATGTTGATATTGTGATTAATATTTAGTTTCACTATCCATATGATGGAAATAATATAAACAAATACCCTTAGATCGTTATTCCTGTGTCTCGCAATACATATTTTATACAAATATTAATATGATTAAATAATTTTACCTATGGAGACCATAACAGGGATGTACAATGATTCATAAAGCTTTTCCCAATCAAAAAACCACAAACAATAACCTATAGCCTCGGAAATCATCCTCATAATCCTTCCGGTAGAACTTTGGAGATTGCCTTCCTAAAATGTCTCCAGTGTTACCGATTCCTGGTCTCTCTTACCCATCCGAAGAATTTGGATAATCTCTGTCATAAACTACCTATTTATAATTAATTAATAGACAGTATATAATTACAGAAATGAACTTTGTTTCGTTTTTTTTTTTTAATTTTATAAAAAGAAAAAAAAACATTCCCGGGTTACGAATAATCTGACAATATTTAAAAATCTTCTACTACCGTCACAGTAAGGGGAAATATTCCTTATATTTATACATATGTAAAATCATTTCTTTATTTTTTGTACCAAGACTACATGAGAGTTCTACAGGCCAGGAGCAGTGTTTTAAATGTATGTCAAATGTTAATTGGGGAATTTTGTTTACAATTCAGATCTTGTAGCCACAAAATAACTTGTAACATTTTAATTTTGCAAATGTATTCATTCACCAAGGCTATATATTGATGACATTGCATTCTAAAACAAATCCTGAGAACCTGACAACCCAGATCTTGCAACCATAAATATCTGAAGCTCTTCCAAGCAATGCTCCAATACTGTATTGGTGGTCTTTCATGAAATCATATTCTTTATTAATCATTATACACCCCTCTATTCCCCTATAACACATATGCACTAACAACTTAAACCCGCCAGAGCAGCAGGTGATTAGTGGAGTCTTCCCTCCCGGCTATTTCAGAGACTCCGGAACTCCTGAAGTCTTCGTACCCGTCTCCTCCGGAGATGACCAACAACTGCTTGGAGGTGTTCTGTTCGGCGGCCACCTTCAGCTGGCTGGGGGAGTGGGTGGAGCGCCTGAGGAGAGACTGCTTCTGACTGCCCTTGCTTGGAGTGCTGTGGGCGGTGGAGCCAGCGCTGGATAATGTGGACGATTCCACCACGGTCAGGAATCGGACGTGACCCGTGTGGCCTTGGGGAATACCTGAAAAGGGGATATTTGCTATTACACAAACTATCTGAAAAACAATGATTTTGACAATGATATTTATTGGGCACCAAATGCAGGTGCAGAAACTAGAGTTTTGAAATGCTTTTCAAATGTACGAACGCTATAATAATAATAATAATATCTTTATTGTAATTAAATTTAACTTTAACTAAAATACATGTATAATATAATATAATAATGTAAGTGTACAGTGGGTTATAAAGTAAAATAGAAAATAATATAATAACAGTTACAGTTGAAGTTTCACATAACCCGCCTCACTAGGCTAGCCTGTTACCTTGCTTCCCATATTTTCAAAGTGATAACATTTTCCATTGGAAGTGTCATCATGCACTGTTTTAAAAAATATATATTTGATTCCCCACAAAGGACCCAATTCCCTGGAAACAGTGAAACTTCATGCAATGTCACCATTTGGGTAATGTTGTGAGGTTAAATGGGGAGCAGAAGGAAAAGGGTAAGAGGATGATTAGGAAGTACCTGACTATTTACATCTGGTCACTAAATCAGTCACTAAATAGTCAGCTAAATGCATTTAAAGGAGCTTTTGACATTGTTTTGATCGCCAAATGCAACTATTTTGAGGATTGTTACATTTACCCATTTAGGTTTGGGCTGTGTTGGATTAAGCCAGGTTATAATGTGACTTACCGCATAGTGTGGGTTGTGCGGGGGGACGGGGAGGGGCGGAGGGGGCAGTGAGCAGCACCCCAGCGCTGGTGCCCACCCACAACAGGTCCCGGCACGCCAGCAGCGAGGTGACACGCAGACAGGCCGCCTTGTGCTGCCTGATGATGTCATCGCAGCCTGCAGCAAATTATGACAGTAAATATTATTATTGATTGTTTTTGCGTTTAATTCGTAGAACTCCATATAATTTTTTTTTAAATGTAAATCAAATTTAATAATGTTATTATTAAGTTCAGGAAGTATTTTTAGTTTTCAAATAAGTAAATATTATTCTTTTCATTGCATTCCAATATTCTGATAGTATAACATGAAATGAACACAATATTTGTCAACTTGTTATATAGCCTTGCTACTTCAGACATAGCCAAATTCTGACAGGGTCGAAGTCTAGGTTTGAATTGACCTAATTCGTCACGGAATTATACAGAATGCTTTCATCAAGGCGCTAAATCCCAGAGTAGTATTTGGCCTCCTCTTATAAATTTTAAATATTTTTCATCGATACCTGTCGATGCGGTGATCTCTTTGTCTTGTCTCATTTTTAAGAAAAGAATAATATAAAATAGATGCAGAAGGCAGACAGCCAACTGAACATGGACATTGAACAACCAAGTATGGTTGAAGCTGCAAGAACTTATCACCTCTACTGGTGTGGACTTCATCATTCAAATTATGCAGATAATACATTTACCGGCAAGCATCTTGGTGACGGCAGGAGCAATGTTCAGCTCAGTGAGCATCTCCTTGGTGTTGGCGTGGTAGCACTTGAGCGCCGCCGTATTACTGAGCGCCACCCATACGGCCGCACCCGAAATGGCCATGTGACTGATGGGCTTCTGCGAGTCGTTGCTGACGCAGAACGAGTCTTCCACCTGTTAGGGGAAAATTTTGTGAATGTGATCTTTGATATACGATATTTATCAGCATGTACCCGACAGACTTCAATTAGCAATTCTCAAGCACATTTGGAGTAAAAAATTTAGATTTCATTTTGCTGTCCGATGACTTTCTTTTTCGATAAATAAAAAACCTATTTTTCCATCACACTGTCGTCAATGTAATTTATTTTGTATAACCTAGCACATCACGTAATACGTACTCCATCTCGTTCCCGCAGCATGATACAGCCGAGACAGAGCGCGTGTCACGTGATCATTACGATGTGTGGCAGTTCAATCAGTTACGACTTGAGATGGAATTTTTTTTTTTTTTTAATATCATCAGAGAGCTAAATAGAATCTACATATTTTACTCCAAATATCCAAATATAACGCGCTGTTACATCCTGTATATGTATATATTATGGTATTAATTCAAATAGTATGGTAATAGATGCAGACAATATGCAATTTAACTTAATTATTTAATCTTCTAATGCAAATTTCAATTTCTGACTACTAGAGATCGCCCAGTGAAACAGAATAAAAGTAAAATCAAATAAATTTAAATAAAAGCCCAATCCTTAAAATATTCCCACTAAACAAAGCACACGCCATTCCCGGTCAGATACCTGCTCCCCTCCCACCCTTGGCCCTTCACTCGCCTGTTTTTATCAATCTATTACACATGTGTATCTTAGTTCATAGTTTAGTATTATACTGCCCTGAAGAAGCTACGGTAGTGGTGAAACCCGGTCGGCAAAAGTTTATACCGAATAAAAGTGATGTAAACAAAGTTGTTGTTTTACCGAGTTACCGCTTCATATGAAAATAAGAATAAAAGTAATTTTGTCATAGCGTCACATCAAAATTCCATGCTGCAAGCTGGGTGACGTGTAGACGAGCTTTACTAATGCTACTAATCTGATGTGACTCGACAAAAAGCGTAGTTGATTTGTATGAATGTAATATTCCTGACTTAGAACAAAAAAACAATTCAATCCAATTTATTTTGCTCCAATTGCTCTCAAATTTTGACACCGAGAGCATTTCTCCCTGTCATATTAATAATGATTTTAAGTACCTACATATGTACTTTCTTTCAATTTGACATAAATGGAATGAAGAAGTTAACAGGTTGTTGATGATACTACGTACCTGGACAGTAGCTGGATTGATGATCTTGACATTAGTATGCTGGGCGCACCACAGCTTTCCTCCTGACAATAGCAACTTAGTCACGGGGCATGAGACTGTCCCCACTGATATGCTGGTCTTCTCAATCCATCCACCTAAAACATTACATTTGCCTACATATCAATTATATTTCTCAGTACGTACATACATAGTGACAGAATTATCTTAGAAATTCCAGAGGAGAGACGCTCGGTTTAACACCCCTGAGAAAGCGAAAGGGTTGTAAATAACATGAAAATATTTTAATTCTCCCCGGTCGATGATATTGTGTAGACTTGAATCTTTGACACCTGAAGTTTAATGTCTACACTCGGGTAATTGAATTATAGACGATTTCTTTGTGAGACGTTTATTTTCAGACTTCAGACAAGTTCAAGTTCTACGATAGACAGCCCAGCCGACCAGCCGGCCACAATGCTACCAACCTAAACATCGTATTTTCGTTCTCACAACTACCAACATGACAGATGCATAACAAAGTTTTGAACCACTCGACTACAAACTGGTTGATGCAGAAGCTGTATGAGGATACAGAAATGGAAAGGAACTCAAGATAAGGACACTTTAGGCATCTTATCAAAGAATAGGTCCCTGACCCGAATGGGAAAGGAGGATAAAAAATATGATTATGAATTATTAAAATAAATCAAAAATGTATTACCATTTTCCCTGACATAGACGGTGATTTCTCCATTAGCCAATGAGACAAAGACTTTATTGTCAATGTAACTGAAAATAAAAATGAAAAATTATTAGTTCCATACATGAATACACAATATCGCAATATGAAATTTATGACGTAAGATAAAGTTTACAAGATGGCAGGAATGAAAAGCACCAACTATATGCTTTATATATAATACTTTACCCGATACTAAATAATATATAATACTTTACCCGATACTAAATAATTATTGGGACCTTTACTGTTTTATATTAACATCATATTTGCTTCAAACACTCCAAATATTTACTGTATATAGACGATATGAAGATTTTTTTTACATGTCAAATGTACTACTGACTGTTAAAAAATACAGGAGGACCTTAAGAGGAACGGCTGCGCGGCCTGTTTCATACAAAACTTAATTATGGATTAGAGGCCAAATACCCACCCAAACTAAATGAAATATTTTTTTATCAAAAGGTATAGTAAATATCTAGTAAGGATTAGAAGTATTTTATTGATTTTTGTTTTAATTTAGAAAATATAAGCCACCAAAGATGACAATTTATTCATATTTTTAGGAGGCAACTTTGGCAAATATTTGTGACTAAATGGATACTATTTTTGAAAAAAAAATTTCTGTAACCTGCCTCAGGAATGTGATGAAGTATACAATATAATTTTAATGACTGCTGAAAATTGTTTAAATTTGTCAAAATTTTACATTTAGTTAGCGACAAATTCGAGGTTATTTTTACTTAATTTTTTTGTTTGCGTTTCGCTCACACTTTGTCAGCCTTTTTATGATAGAAAGAGACACACGACTGCCAATTGAATTCTGAAATGGCAGAAACCCAAGCAAATGCGTTCGTCTTAACAGTAATTTTTACTGTTCACAACATAACCTCAAAATAAATATTAAAAAAAGTGCTTTGTCCTTAATTTCACACAAAATAAAGATATAATGTCCCATGAATACGCTCTGAATGACTTGATAATAACTCATAAGACAGAAGCCAAAGATTTGGGAGTGAAATTGGACTCTAAGCTTCTTTTCGATGTTCATATCGACTCAATAATTTCAAAAGCCTCAAAAAATTTAGGATTCATTCTCAGATCATGTAAAAAAATTCAATAACCTTAAAACAATGAAAATCCTTTACTTTGCTTACGTCTGCAGCTTACTAGAATATGCGTCACAAGTATGGAACCCACAATATAAAGCATATGTACACAATTTGGAACGGGTTCAAAATCGCTTTCTACGATATCTAGATTTTCGTAGTTACCGTTCCCATATAAATAACCAAGAGTCGGCTGCGTTTTTTAATATGTTGTCGATGGAATATCGAAGAATCTCGGCTGATGTACTCATTCTGTAGAAAATTGTTAGATCCACCGCAGATTGCTCGGAACTCCTACAACGGATCCAACTACGAGTTCCCAATAGACTAATCAGATCAAACCAAATTCTTAGCCTTCCTCGATGCAACACTAATTCTAAGCAAAACTCCTTCATTTATTGGGCATCACACATCTTTAACATGCACTACTGACAATTTGACATCTTTAACTCTGCACCACACTATATAAAGTCACACCGGCGATCTATCGAGCCTTTATAACTTCAAATACCTACTCACCTCATACTACTGCCAGTCTATTAACTTTCTTCATATAGTACACTATTTTTCTTGTTCTTTTATTAATATAAAATCAAACATACATTTCCACACCCCGTAACAATTACATGTAACTTTTAAATTAATATGTCTTCTTTGTTTTGAAACTGGCATCAAAAATTGATTTATATCCTTACTAAACCAGTTTCATATGCGTTCACATAAATCGTTTTTCAATACCAGATCAAAAACCTGAAACATCAGTATCTCAAAATGATGCTTTTGCAGAGTCGCGACTTTGGAACTGGCCCGACAATATTAAGTTTCAAAAGCTCAATTTTTAACATCTTTTGAAGTAGATTTTAAAGGTTGGGATCCATAGTAACTTCGCATACTGATATCACACCAATTGGAGTAGGTACCTACTCCTAGCTACCTAGTTAAAGTTGTAATAAATGGGCTATCGGCTAGTATTAATAAGAACAATGTGAAACTTACACAATACAGTGTACTCCGGAGCCATGTTGTATTTTGACTTTATTCTTTTTAATTCTTATATTATCCGAGCAATTATAAACATGGATGCATCCGTCTTCCGTACCAAGCCACATGGTGGGCTGGTTGCTGGCGTTGGTTTCATCAATCGACTGCTTTGGGGAAGAAGTAGCTGCAATAAAGTAATAAAATGAAAATTAATGGCACAGTTTCAGCCATAAAGCCACCTCCCGGAAAGGTATATTTGACAACAAAATGCTTTACTAAGTACTACATTTTTATTTGCACGTTTTATTAATTAATAAAACATTCATTCTGACAGCAAATACAAATTCAATGGAATTTAATTTAGCTGTTGTTGTCATAAGTTTGGCAGCATGGTACATATATCAAGCAGATTGCCTGCAAGTGAAAAGAATACAGTGAAACTCACTTAGAAGTTTTAATGCTTAAGAAGTTTGGATTTTTCGGTCACTTGAAGACTGAATTTGAAAAATGGGCCAATTTATCCCACATATTATAAAGTTTTTCCATATAAGGAGTTTTTTCAAGTCCCTTGAAAAACTTCTTAAGTGAGTTTCACCGTATCAACATTTACAATATGCACTAATCTTCATTGTGTACACATGCAAGTACCGACATCAATTTGAAAAACTTAATTTTGCTACCATAAGAACGAATTTTAATTACACCACATTTAATTTAGTTTCATCACCATATATTACAAAATAATAAATATTATAATTATTATTAGTAATTACAGCGGAACCCCGAATTGCGAGTAACTAAGTTTGCAAATATTTCGCAAGACGAACAAAATATTAGAGAAAATTTTTACTCGTTAAAGGAGTGATGTCTTGATAGACATGCAATTTATCTGTAAAATGCGGGAAACAGTACAAAATTTTTTTAGAAAGGCACCATCCGAGTAAGGTTGTAGAAGAGCGAGCGATGAATCTGTTCAACGAAAATGCAATGTCACATTTTCACGAAATCCTCGAAGCGATTCCGCTATATTACATTACGTACTTTATAAACAAATTTAAATAATATAAAAGTGCATGCACACTTTGTACAAATTATTTTTAGATGAATATTTTTAATTTTCGGAACGAATCATACTAGTTTCTACTATGTATATTTTATGGGGAAATTTGCTGTGAATTGGAAGTGTTTTGGATTACGAACATGTTTGAACCGAGACAAATTGTGCTTGTAAACCGAGGTTCCACTGTACTACTGGGTATAAACCATAACATGAGCCAAATTTGATTCTTCTTTCAACGACAGGGCAAGAATTCCAATCATAAAACTGTTTCATCACAACAACATTGTAAAACATCAATTTTGTTAAATCTGTTTGTATAAAGCAAGGATACAAATTAGGTACAAATTACAAACTTTACACGAGAACAATTTTAAGCTGGTTTTAAATTGCACATACATAATATTTTTTGAAACCTTTTCAAAGAATGTAACAAAAAACAATTTTGGAAAAGTGGACTCTCATCCTTTTGCCTTGTAATTAAGTAATTAAAGATTATTATTCTTAAGTCAAGAGACAAAACAAGAAAACAGCATTATTTCTGCGGCGTTATGGCATAAATAAGTAATGAACAAATTGAGATAATGGATATTGTGAACAAAATCAGAATGTTTTTAAAGGGCAATGACTCGCATACCACATTGTAAGTAGGATCTTTTTTTTAAAATGTCAATTAGCCCAATATGACAAAACAGATATGTTATCAGCTTTCGCCACAACGCCACAGACTTATAGGTAAGGAAGACTGCCTTCATTAAGGTTGTGATATCAGGTTATATTGTAATTGAATAAGTGTAACAAGAGTTATACACAGATATTTAACAAAGAGACACAGAAAAGCGAGATTCAATGTGAGGTAATAACCAAATGGCAGGTGATTGATTCTGAGGACAATCATTGTCCTAAAAAAATCCCGATAAATCAAAACCGATGTACTATAGAAGAAAAATTGATATTAATTAAAAGTGATTGGGGTGTTCTCGCATTTAATTAAGTAGGAGTTCTTTTACTGCCTCGAGGTGATTACAGCACAAAGAATAATGAAGCCTTTATAACCCACCGGAGGCGATTCCCATGGCGGTTTTATCGACATTTGGATTTGAACTCGACTTCATGACAGGATTGATAGGAATGTTTTGTCCGTTGTTCGCCCCGGCGACTGCTTTACCTTGGCTGTTCGCTATGGAATTGTTAGTGGCCGTATTGCTTTGCAAGGGCGTGTTACTGTTTGCCACTTCTGTTCCCGTTTCCCCGGCAGAGGAGCCTTCCTCGTCTTCATCGCTGGACGAAGAGCTGTAAACAAAACGGAGAAAGTTAAAATTAAGAACAAAATAGTTGTAGAGGTCTGAAAACAGTTTTAGTGTAACAAAACAATAACTGGATAAATCGGAACTGGATTAAGTGGTGATTTGGGTGGAAAAACTAATGAAGAACTGTGCATAGATAAATTACATGACTTGTCTTACAAGTAACTGATGAATTGGTGTAGAAAATATAAGATTCGCTTTTTGTTGGATTTAACTTAACTCGTATTGGAGTTCCAGGGCGGTACAATTCTTTTTTATGTGATAACACAATATTAAATCTTCTCGGATTCAGTATGACTATGACTCCTCCGATTGGACAATTTTGTGTATCAGAAGAAGGGGAACGGAAGGAGAAAAAGCAAGAGTGAGGTTAGCTATTCAAATGTAGATGCCAAACATAGCACCATTTGGAACAATATTTCCAGCTGATATGTGAATCTACTATTTTGTACACCAAATCGCTAAGATCTAAGAAAGGAACACCTAGAGGGGCCTTATTAAGGCAATTGGTTTCTATTCCTGCTAGATAAGGGGTGGAGATGATAAATGATGAGTAAAATAAAATGTTTTATCATCCATGCAGATAGTTTCAAACAATATTCATAAAATTTCACAGCAACAAAAATCAAGCAAGCAAAAGATTTATCTCAACATAGGCATTTCTCGATAAAACCATAACTCAACATAGCTATACGTATCACAGCATAGCCAATATAGCTACATACAAGAGGCTTTAACCCACAACTTGGCAGGGAGAAATGACTTATTGTGGATTATAGCATGCATGGTTTTATTCTCTTTTTCTGCCTGGTGCTTGAGTGCACTACAGTGCAGTGCACCCAACTGAACCGTGTCTTTGTCAGATATAGTGGGAATTTCACGGAATCCTCAGTGTTGACATCTAGATAGACAACTGAACAGTGCCTACGTCACCAAACTATTCCTTCCCTACTGCACAGTGTCTACCTCACTGCGTGTGTGTATGTCACTGAAAGTTTAGTGTTTACATCAGTGCACAGCTCAATAATGCATACACAACTAAACAGTGTTTATGTCACAGCACAATTACATGGTCCGTATGTCACTGAATACACAACTATATAAGTGTATACACAACAGAACTACTGTCTACACAATTAAACAGTGCCTACATCACTGATCTGTGCCTTTCCTACGACACAGTGTCTACTTCACTGCAATTTAAAATGCTACCTTTGTGAAAGTGAAAAAGAAAAACCAAAATATATATTAAACTGTACATAGTTAACCTTTCAAGTCTGAGATTTAGTCGATCTTCATCTGCGGCCTGAATAGAAATACTAACACCAGCCTTACTATTGACTAAGTTTTGAGGTTTACTCCTGGAATGAGAAATAATTGTACCCTTTAAGTAATAAAAACATAACTCTTACATTATCCAGAGAAAAACAACTCTTACTGAAAAGTTATGTGATTTATGTGGCTTTTTGACACAATGTATACTTTTTGACACTTAATAAAACCAATTGTGTAAATTTATATGAAAATAACAATAAAATATCATGCCTTTATGTTGTATATAGACAGGACGATAGTACTGTGTACACAGTACATAAACATTTGAATCGAAAACATTACAATGACAGTTTACAAAAAGCGTAATATAAACAGATATTTCAAAACAATGCAGCAATCACAAACATCGACATCTTGTATTTCCATTAAATAGCAGCATATCATATTATTATAATCATCTGATTATTAGGCAATATGAAAGCCATTAGTTGTCCAGCAATCATAGCTTTACAAACATCAATTACTCACCCTGAGACTATGGGACCGACCGCCACCGGGATGCAAGGAGCCTTAACTTGTGGCGTGGGAGGGATGCAAGCCACGCAGAGAATGCGCGCGTTACAAACTCCGTTGCACGAAGTCACTTGCGGCTCAGGGAGAAGCGTTAATACGCATACCTGGCCAACGTAGCCATCACTGTTGCAAACCTGGAAGTTTCAGAAATAATATTTTAACGAGACCGAATGATAATGCATGACAATTAATAAGAAAAAGGGGACTTTGTGTGAGAGACAGTAAAGTTTTTCATGTCATATTAATATCACAACATTGTAAATCAATCAGACAGTTATAGTAGATATTGTAGGAAACCAAATAAAACTAAATACTATTTTTATTTGATTTTGATATTTTTAATGCTTTTAAGTTATTAAGGCCCAAACCTATTCCATTTTTATGTATTATTTGCACTACCCAAAGTCCGACATGACGGCCTCTGTGGTTGAATAGTTACGATCCTCGGCTACGAATCCGGAGGCCGCAGGTTTAAATCCCGGCATGCGCAAGTAACTTTTATTTGATTAATTTGTTTTATTTCACAATTTATTAATTAAAAATAACATTTAGTATATTTGCGCCACGTTCTAGAGTGGTAAATATTTTCAGCATCACCCTGGTGAAAGACCACCATTCAGATGGTTGAGAGCAACTGGGACTCTTGTGCGGTACTCAGATAATTTTTTTTTTAAAACACAAATAAACTAAATAAAGTCCACACCTCCACATAAGCCGTAAAGCTCAGTTTCATTATAATGATCGAAACAAAATGCAAGACACTTAAAGAAACGGGAGTTTGTCGTTTGCGATAATAGCAGTGATTTCCAATTTTAACATACTGAACAAAAAGCCGTTTGGCGTTTGGTTCCTTTGTGATCAAAAATCGTTTTTTTTTAAATAAAGTGTTTGTCATAAACAGACTGAAAATAAAACGTAAAACAGAAAACACATTTGATTTCAAATTAGTTTAAAACAACAGTATTGACTTCTCGCTCTTAACCGTAATGGGCTTTAAGTATGACACGTTAAGCTAAAAACAACAGATGCGTCTCACTCGCACATATCATTACGACATTAGTGTGAGAGGGTAAGATTATTTAAGAGTATTTCCGGCTGCAACCATTCTTTTTCATTCACATTCGCACTTAATGATATCAGATAGGACAGGTGACAGAATGTTTTTACAGAACCATAAAACCGTAGCGTTCGATGACAGACTGCTTGTCCGAATTATAGAAAATAGTTGGGAAATTTTTTTACAAATAACATGTTTCGCTAACGTGTTTGGACTTACATTTATTATCTGCATCGAGGATCAGTAATAATTGACACAGATATAAAAATAAATTAGGTGGATGTTAATTACCCAAACATCTCTGGTGGAGTTGGGCCCACAGGCTAGGGTGGGTGCCGCACAGGTAAACTGCAATCCAGCTCTAGTCTTCCTTATCAATACAGGGGTGACAAACTCTGGTGCAGGCCTCTTGTCATCTGACAGAGCTGAAAGCAGAACCAAGAAAAGAGCTCAACTTGCTGATATATCAAGGATATTGATTGTTTCCTACATTGATTCAATGTATTCAAATCATTGAATAGCCAACTAAATCAGTTTTATTAAATTTATTTTATTTTTATTGTGAAATACAGTTTATCCAATAACATTTCACAATATTAAATCATAATATCGTAGGGTTAATAAGAATAATAAGAACCTCAGAACGTATTTTATACATAAATAATGTACTGTATTAACTAACTCAGGGGTAGGCAGAGAGGACAGACCGCCAAACAACTCAATCTTGGCATACACTTTTGCTTCATTCACTTTCATACAACGTCTCATACATTCTCTTCTGTTTTTCTGACTTCTGACATGGCCCGACTCAAGTATTTGATTCACTTGATTGTGCCATGTCTTCCTTGGTCGTCCCCGGCTTCTACTTCCATTCACATTCGCGTCATATATTCTCCTTACACTCCTTTCTTCGTTCATTCGCTCTACATGCCCAAACCATTTAAACGTCCCTTTCTTAATGTTGCTCACTACTCTTACATCAGCCTTGCATCCTTTACGAATCTCAACATATTTCACACGATCATACATGGTTTTACCACACATTTGTCTCAGAGATCTCATTTCTACATGTATTATACATAAAATAAGTTATTAGGTTCTTAGTTTGGGTTTAAATAAAAAAAAGGAAAAAAAAAACTTAATCCATACAAAAACCTTAAACTTTATTAAGCTTTTAATGAATTTAAACTAAATATGATATTATTTTACATCTCCGAAGACATAAATAATTGTTTCTTGTAATAATTCGGTTGAAACGAAGTGTTATTTCAATAATCTCTTCGTATTGTATTAAGAGGAACGGCTCCGCAGCCTGTTTCATACAAAACTTAATTTTGGATTTGAGACCAAAATACTCACCTAAACCTAATGATTTCTTTTCATAAAAAAGAATAGGAAATATCTAGTACAGATTAGAAGTAATTTATTTATTTTTGTTTTATATTATGAAATATAGGCCATTAAAGGAATTGAGTTTTCGCGATTTTAGAGGCACCTTTAACAATTATTTGGGGGCTAACAGCGGTCTAAAAAAAAGTTTTACCCCGTCTGCTTTGAAAATATAATAAAATATAAAATGATTTATTTTTTTAAATATTAAAATAAGCATTACGGAGGACTTTAAATTAAATTAAAAACGACCAATTTACGTTGGAACACAAATTTGCAGTACATAATTTAAAATATCGACCTGAAAAAAGGGTTTTTTTTAAATGTTTTGTTTTAATATTTTTATTTACGTCATCATATTTAATTAGCAAATATGATAATTAAAAAAAAAATACAATAAACCCACAAATAGTTTTCTAAGATGCCTCTAAAATTATGAAAATTTTTTTTTTTTTGCATAGCCTACTTCATAATTTAAAAGAAAAATAAATAAAATACTTTCTTATTCATACTAGATATTTACTAAACCTTTAATTAAAAAAATATATATCATTCAGTTTGCATGGGTATTTTGGCCTCAAATCCAAAATTAAGTTATGCATGATGAAACAGGCAGCGCAGCCATTCCTCTTAAGAACAAGTCTAAAACGATACTAAATATTTATTGCCGAATTATTATAGAACAAAGGTTGTTTAGGGGTGTAATCATTCTCCCCCAAGGGATGGTCATCGGTAGGTTGGTCCTATCTCTTGGAAAAATAAAAAGCCTGTACTGCACAGCTCTGCTGAAGTTATTGGGGAAAAAAAAAAAAAATGTAAAACTATCATCTCTATAAATAAATTTTTCTAAAACTGTGTTCATCTGAAGCGACCTGCCAGGTAAGTATGTTTCTCTGTATCTGTTTGTACATAATTAGTTAAGAAATATTTGTACAACGCCCTTGAGGTGATTTTTCACAAAAACGGCGCTATACAAATCATCCATTATTATTATTATTATTATCAAGTATATTGCGTTTCAGAACATCAGCATTGAAAATATGCCCATTGAGCAGCTTATGTGATACGAAGACCAATGTAATTTTTCTTCTAACATCTGGACGATCTAATCCTAAAATTCCAGCAAGAAAATCCAGTTGATATTATGCGCATAAACAAAGATTACCAATTTTCTGTTTGGCTTCATTGAATATTTCTTCCCAGCTCGTCCTTTTTTCTGGCTTGGAGAAAACAAATGAGAGGTTTTCTATTCCGCTCCTGGAATCAAAAACATGTTCAACTTCAGTGTGTTATTTTTCCCAATCTTCACATAATTTATCATTTTAATGATTTAAATCTCAAACAAAACAAACATGAACTATCCAATACTGGGAACATTGGAGAAAGAAAATGTTGACGTTAATGAGATCAACAGCTGGGGCCACTTTATTTTATGTTCTCAGGAAGTAAACAAAATTCAGCGTAAAGAATTTGGAGGTCAGAATTCTCTGCTGTATAACAACATAGCATTGGACCTTGTCCACATTCGAACGATGTTAAAAAATTCAATCAAATCTATATTTTTATTTTATTTAACTTAACACTTGACAATATGTTTACATTGTAGGAATTATCTATACAAAGTTGGACTTATTACCTGGGGGTCTTCCAAGGATGTTTCATAGTTTATCATAGTTATTAACTTGGCAGACAATATTCTTTACTGTGCTTGCCTCTGACAATAGTTGTCACTATGACAACATATTGGGAACCGCCAAATCACAGGACAAAAAAATTAATTGAGTTAATTAGAAATTAGAAAAAAAACTATTAAGTCCACACATAGGAGACCCTCAGATTTCCCTCAGTTCATCTTAGGGGACGTTGCGAGGAGGGTCTTTATAGCAAAGAAGGGAACCAAGGTCTTGAAGAGACCGATATTGTAGAAGGGAGGAAAAGTAAAATCCGGGGGAAATCACTCCACAACTGAGTTATTGAGCAAACGAGTTGTAAAAAAGACCCATTCTCATGTGGCAAATGTGAACCGTGTACAAATGTTGTTTCCCGACTAAACACCGAAGGAATCAATAACGCCAGTTCTTTGAAGCACCTTTCATTTCAATAATGTACGATCTTAGATAACTCGGCATTATTCTCAATAATGAGAGAACACAAAACCTCTTACGATGTTTAAAAATTAATACTCACGAGGTATTAAGTGACATCTCCATGCAGCCCAGCTGGGAATCGCTCCCCTGTCGCTCTGACAGCTGTCTGGCGAGCCCGGCCATCATGTCCCGGATGAGCTCCTCGAGCTGCGCCCGCCCGGGGCCATGCAGAGCCGACGCCATGTCAGCTATCTGGCGCAGGGTCACCATGTCTTCGTTTAGGGTCACCATCTCATGCATGATGCGACGGAGATTCTCGTCTTTAGCTGGAATCATATACATAATAATAAAAAAGGGGAAGAATTAACGGGGAGAGGGATGTCGGAGTGTTATTATTTATTAATTCAAAATAATGATAATATTATTGTGCAATACGATAAACATGGTGTTTTTAAAGAGAAAAATATTTATTACCTTTTTTTTTTGCATGGGCTTAGCATCTATCAAAATATAATCAGAAATATTACACATTTCTGAGCGTCCTACGCATGTTTTACAAAAACATTTAAAAAGTTGAATATCCTTAAAAAATGCTGTGAAGGTTTTTCTGTAACTTGTCGATAAGATAAATTTAAAAAAAGAACAGTGTGTGGTTTAATTTTTTTATGAACATTACGTAACTTTAACGTTTTTTTTTGTAATGCGGATTACAAATCTTTGGTTATGTTTATTTACAAAAACGCAAAGATAAAGGATTAAAAATACTTTTCTACACTGTAAAAATCATATTCGTATTTTAAATATTTTGTAAAACATACAATGGGACAGTCAGAAAAAGTAATATTTCTGATTAGATTTTGATAAATGCTAAAGCCTATATAAATTTATAAAATATTTTTCTATTTAAAAACATTATGTTTATCGTATGGCGTAATAATACTATCATTATTTTGAATTAATAAATAATAACTCTCCGACGTCCCTCTAGCCATTAAGTTAAAGTTATTAAAATGAAGTTAGTGCAAGACCAATCCTCAGACAAACTTTTCCCTTTATTGGAAATATCTCTATTTGTGTCCATATTTTTGTTGATATTCCCCTATTTTACGTAGAATTCATTTGACAGCTATGATACGGGATCGTTATCAGACTCGTGTTGGCAGCGTCGGATCGGCCATACATTCATACTGTGCATGAAACATAGGCTCAATCTCTGAAGGGGTGCCGAAATTATTCCACATGGGATAATTATGTCTTCTATTGCACTGGCAACATTTCAACTCGCCTATAGGTTAGTCTCTAGGGCGCCAAATGTGCACTGAACGATTGTCAAAAAATGTATAGAAAAAGTTTTTTGTCACCAATTTTTTTTATAAATTGCATAAAAGTTAGTCGGGCGTAGAGTCTGTTTTTCTATAATTCATTTTCGTGGGCCCAATTCGCTGCATTGAACAGCCCACCAATCATAAGGCTTGACTTTAGTTACCGACAGACCATTTAGAGATGGTCGTTATTCCTGTCCCTATTAAATTGTCCCGGTGACTTTGCGGTCACTGGATTTTGGAACTGGTTTGAAGAAACACTTTTGGGTGTTGTTTTATAATGACGCAAAATAAAGCTAAAACATCATAAACAAAATGTCCACTATTGGGAACTGGTTCAAAAAAGTAGCTGGAATAACATGTTTCTCTTTATTTCCTGTAATTGGAACAGCAGTTTATCGCAATGACAGCGACGCTCATTTCAGATATCAGCCATCTCTAATATGATATACGATGCTAATGTCATCTGTCGGACGATTATTTATATATTTTATGATAATGGACTCTGGAGAAAGCTGTTTTAGAGCTCATTTTCTCATGGAACGACTTTACAATCCCACAATCTCAAGCCAGCTGGTATGGTACCTATTTTCTACTGGTTTTACGTTGTACATTATGTTAAATTGATGTTTCCATTTGTTCAGGGGATAAGAATTGTACATTTTTTTAAAAATAGGTTAGAGGGTGCAATCAGTATTTATTGCAAAGGGAGCAAGATATTGTGGAACCGGCCCTGAGTGTTGTTAAGTTCCTAATATACCTGTACTATATTGATTGTTGTTACGTTTTTACTGAATAAAAAAACATGAAAAATTAATTACCCCTAAGATTGGGGGGTTCTCATTTAGCATGAAATTATTGTAAGTTTCTAAAAAGTCCCATGTGGAAAGACTGCCAGATCACAGAAAATCATGACCAATGTTTGCCACAGTGGAAGCAACCCAGAGGAAAACTGTGGAAAAGTGTACTGACTGGGATTAAGAAGATTGTAGCAGGATGGGAAGACCTGGGGCCTGAAGGCAAATGACTTGAACATTTGTTGATGAGGCCAAATTCCACAAATATTCAAAATAATTCTTTGAACTTATTGTTACATGTTTGTACAAACCTTTTAGTATCTCCAAATCATCCAGTGCTATTCTCATGAGAAGTTTGTATTTATTTGCATCAAGTGTACTCGCTAAACTCCCTTGGCATGTTCTGAAAACATTTAAACAATAGAATTTTTATTTCATCAGTCAGCGGTTCATTTTAAAAAATAATGTGGTACAATGATGAGCATTGTACAGTACATATTTATAATGATGAGATGTTCTTGTCAATAATGACAGGGAAAAATTTTTTTTTTGTTATCCTGCCTCGGTTGTACATGGTGGGGCGGAGCCAACTGACGAATTTTGAGGGGCTATAAATAAAGGACAGTACAATTTAGGGAAAAGCGATTTATCTTATTCAAATAAGGAGGTAATCCCATTTCTTATATCATGTTTTGAAAATAATATCAACAAGATGGCGGCCGCCAGCATCAATATATTGATGAAGGCGATCTCTAAAGTTTTTGCATGATTTTCGGCACATGTCGATGGGTATGGTTGCGATTTATTTAGTGATTCGCTTCTTTAAGTCTTCTAAGGTGTGAGAGCGATTTTTGAAAACTTCATCTTTATGGTAGTCGGCGTTTTGGTGACTGCTTAACTGTTGCTCTAACCGACTGCACATTTTCGGGGGTTCTAACCGTTCTGAGTGCTCCATGTCCACCTCTTCTTAGAGTACTTCCAGTTTCGTCCAATTGTCGAATCCAAAATTTGATTGTGTTAGCAGAAGGGATGGAAACAGCGCGCAGAATGCCAAAGTGTCGATGAAAAGCCCTTTGCGTGGTGATCACAGAATAGTTATTTTCGTAAAACGCACACACAACAAAACCTCGATGCACTCTAGTCCAAATCATGGTAAAGACTGAAAACGGGATGATGATGGGAACACAATGAGACCACTCGCACCTGCCTCCCCCCAGCCCGATCATTGACCCCTCGAAACTCGTCAGTTGGCTCCACCCCAACTTGTATGAGAAACTGTGAACTTGAATTCGTTGATAAACCTTCCAGGTTACAGAGGTTACAAAAATCTGTAAATATTTGAAAAACTCTTAGTTTCACCATTACAAACGGAAAATGATGCTTGTGCAATGATGGAGGACTTAACTAGAAGAGGAATTGAATCCACAATGCCTGGGTGGAAACCTGACGCAATTATTCACTCAGATACTAGCCGGTGAATAAAGACGTATTTTTAATAATACATTGTATGCAATAAGTATTTTGAGTTTTGTCAGAGAATTATTTTCGTTAGAATTTCGAAATGTGTTGGACTTGCATTAAAGCAAATTATGTATATATGTAGTAAATAATAATATATAGATTCTTTAGGTAACTCACGCAGCAGATGGTTTTCTTATAGTTCCCGTTCTCCTCTTAATGCTTGTGATAAGCAATAGATCCGAAAACAAGAAGAGAGCTCGTTCCTTAGTGGCACCAGTCCCCGATGGCATGGAGACTGTGTCGTGCCTGAGGAAGGCTCTGTCAGCGGAAACCAGGTTCCCCAGACCCTCCACCAGGGACTCCAGTTCCTTCAGGGTCTGCTGCTGCTGTTCCATCTCCAGACTCTCCCGCTCTGTGCAGTTTATCTTCACTAGGAGGTCATGGATCTCTTTCTGGGCCTCGATCAGGAGTTGGTGGTCTGGATGCGAGGGGTCTGAAATGGAATGGAAGAAATTTAATTGCATAATCAGAAAACGTTTTAGTTAGAATACTTTATATTTGAGATTAACAAAGTAAGCAAGTAATTTACAAAAATATAGGTACATAGGTGCAAAAGGTGTGGGTAAACCGCCCTTACGCCCTGTTTAACTAAATTAAGATAAATAAATCAAAATTGACCCAAACATCACTTTGCAGGTTGCTAACTCAAGCAATACCAAAAATGATTTTTCTGTAAATTCTATACGGATAGTTAAGAAAATGTATAAGGTTTCAAAAGGCAAAAATTCTCAAACTGCAATCTTTAATTTCCATGAAATACATTCCAAAATGTCTGAAAATAGGTGCAGTTTTCAAACCAGTGAAAGCAATTTTGAATGTTTTACCTAAAATTCGAGTATGTTTTTTATATAGAATTTAAACATTTCCTAATTACCCGTATAGAATTTACAGATAAATAATTTGTAGTTTTTCTTGGGCTAGCAACCTGCAAAGAGTGTATTTTTGGGTATTTTTTATATGTAATGCAAAGGCCGTACATCGGACCATCTTTTCGCTATAACATAAAGATTATCTAACATCTCTCTCATGAATTCCTGAATGAAATAACTGAAAACACAATTTAACAAAACAACATACCCGTATGCTTAATCAGTCTTTGAATCAGGAGCTCGTATCTGGGGAACTTTTGCACCGGCTTGATGAGCAGATTATCCAGGGACAGCTTGCCCTTGTGCTCGCGGGCCATGGCCTCCAGGAACCTAGCGAAGGCAGGCCGCGCCGCTGAGGTGGCCTTGATGGTCTCTTTGGCCTTCTTCCAGTTGTTGATGAAGGAGGTGTAGGTCTCGGTGACGGAGGGCTTGGAGAACTAGAAATAGAGAAACTCGTTTAATACTAGACAAAAAATATATAGCTGACGGAAAGCCTATTTTGCATGTGGACTGATGATTTCCTGAGACTTTCCCACTTTTTGCTTGACGTCCCAGGTCTCCAGACGGCGACTCAGCTCCTCGAGGAGGATCACGTGCAGTGCTAGGATGGAGGCCACCTGGTAGAAGATCTCGTCCACCAGACCTACGTTCTCCGGACTCTTCAGCTATCGACACTTACCACATTGATGAAGACATCGCCCACTTTCTGCTTGACATCCCAGGTCTCCAGGCGACGACTTAGCTCCTCGAGGAATACCTCGTGCAGTGCGAGGATGGAGGGCACCTGGTAGAAGATCTCGTCCACCAGCGCCGCATCTACCAGACCCACATTCTCCGGACTTTTCAGCGGGTGGAGGTATTTCTACAAGGAGAGAGAACAATCAGATTAAAATACATCAGATATTGGATTGCATGCCCTGAAAATAGTCAAAACCTGCATAAAGTTATTCAATATAATTTTAAAACCTTTAAATTTAAGAAAAAAAATTGTGTGAATACCCCATGTGCCAACTGTTCCCTACCGTTTGGAGCCAGTGGGACTATAGCATCCACAATTGGGGTATTTTATGAAACTAAATAAATTGGCGAGGGGAAGGAGATGGAGAGGGGGAAGGTGGGGAAGTACCTGGCTATTAAGTTCTGGTCACCAAACACGGTTAGTCATTTCAGGAACATTCTATTCTGAATGGTGGTCTTTCACCAGGGCAATACTGAGAGTATCTACGACTCTCAACATACCGCAATATACTATATATAATATTATTTTACTTTAAATGTGAAATAACACAATATTGTTGTAGTTAAAAAGAAATAATTACATTTATACTTTTTCACTTTTATGAAAGCATTTTAAGGCAAAAGATATATTTTTTTTTAATTTTCATCTTCTGGCAACCCTACATTATACTGATAACATTAAATAAATAATAATATTTTAAAGACAGGAGGAAGTTTACTGTACAAACAAGTTCAATTTATCTCCACAAGTTTATAGAATTTCGTAAATAATATCAAAATGTTTTGATTAAGTGCTCGTGTCTAGGTAGGTAAATCAAAGATTCTGATATAAATATTATTCTGTGGAAAACATGGTTGTTCTTCGTGAGGCATATTATTCTTTAAATTCCGAGTAATCCTCGTATAGCTGATTTATACACACCAACATCCTAAAATTCCGGGGCTGTGTTACGTTTTATTAAAACCACCTCAACCCAGGCCAGGACACTGAATCAAGTTGGCCTGCTATTTATTGTAAGTTTTTTTTTTCTTAAGGAAGACAAACATTCCCAGGTTACGAATAACCCGTCAATATATAAAAAATCTCCTATTACCAGGACTTAGCCAGCGAAGGAATTGAAACCACGACGCCTGGGTGGGAACCCGAGACATTTATCAACTCGGTCACTGACCGGTCAAGATCCTCCTATATATATATACAGCCACGCTGCTTTATATTAACTTTTAAATTGTTTTTGTGGGGTAATTTTATATAAAGTAATTTCTAATAACTAGAGAGCGGAAAAAAGCAAAGTGCACCTTTTCATCGTTTTTAGTACAAATTTCATTTTTTTACACGGTTAGTGCAATTATTGCATTTTTCTGCCAAAAAATCATATTTTCATGCTAAATGACCTTTATTAACTATGTAAAAAAAAAGCATTTCTAAAAGCTCCACCACGCATTCAATTTCACAAAGACAAAGTTCTAAATCTTCAGTTACCTCCACAACCAATTATAACTCTTTGGGGCACATGGCTTGCCGCAGCTATATTTTATATTAACAATTACGACTAAATTAAAGGTATAATTGAAGATTTGGTCAATTCTTCCTTTGCCGCTGCGTCTCAGCGGGAAGATCTTTTAAAAATACAGAGCTGAATAAACAATTAATGTTTATAAAAACAAATTATTCTGTTGTATATCTACAACACTATTTCTTTAGTAGTCAGCGGCTCTGATAAATAGGTTTGAATCGAATTGTAATCTGGTCGGTCGTTCTAAACAAATTTAACTCAGTGATACAATATAAGTTTACTTTTTTTTTTTAATATTTCGAACATTTTTGTTAGTGATTTTGAAAATAACGTGAATATGCCTGATTTAGAAACAAAAAATATTTAAAAATTTAAATATCCTCCTGTTACATCAGTAGATTTTGAGAGTAGTTTTTTTTTATATTTTCAAGCACATGCTTACTGACAAAATACATAATTTCCTTCTGAAAAACTTTGAAAAATATTTGTAGTTAGCTGTTTTCATAATTGTAAGGCAAAATTATTTTTTTTAGGTTTTGATATTGTTTCTTAACTGTACTGTTTAATGTGTTTCTTTTATATCAATAAACTATTTTTTTCTTAAATGTAATGAATGTTTTTTTTTATTGTAATTATTATCGCCAAAACTCATAACACAATTCCTAACATAAAAATTATTAAATTAAAAAATATTATAAATCCTATTTATTTTGGCGAATTGGCATTTTGAATGTTTCGTGCAATTAAATGTGCATCTTTTTTAATTTTTTCCATTCCTTATTTATATAACATAATTATATAGGAGGATCTATATAAATAGCAGGCCATCTTTATTCTGTGTCCTGGCCTTGGTTGGGGTGGTTTTGTTCTAATGAGTACACGGGTCCACTCTTAGGGATGCAAGAGAGCCATAGTATAGTCAGTCGCGATACGCGTGTATGTAGGTATCACGAAATAAATAAAAAAAATTACGGCATCTGTGGCTTCTCCTGGAATTTCAAAATTTTTTACCAAAAAAAAAAGAACGACAAATACAAGGATTAAAAAAAAATTTACGGGACTTTCATTTAACCTTTCAAATGCCAATGACGTGCAGGCACGCCAAGTCTATCTGACAATAAAGCGCCACGGCGTGCAGGCATACTTCTACGAGGACAGGTGTTAATAAGTAATGTATTTTTTGTTCTTAATTAAATGCTTGTAATAATTAACAAAAACTATGTTTCTTGATAGTTCAATGAATATTTCAAAGGTCCGAAGATCATGATGGAATTGACTATGCGAACTTAAAAAGTTGTATTGCCCTGGAAACTTTTATGATCCCAGAGAATTTTATTGTTTGAGAAAAACGGATATCTGTTTTAGAGCTAAAAATTCACTTCCCCAAAAAAGACTGAACAACAATTTTATCTTTCTCGATTACTTTTTGTTTATAATCAATTTTATCAAATATTTCCAATGAAATTAAATTTCTAAAAATATATCCACTGAATAAGAATAATGAAAAAAATATTAGCTGAATGTTATTTTGCGATAAACCAGTAGACGGAAATACGGTGCCTACAACAACAAACAATAAAAAAAAAATAAAAAAACAAAACAAAACAACAACTACAAAAACAGGGCGCACTGTCTAAAAGCGGTGGGTATGGTACTTATTTGTATAAATAGTTTGGAAAACTCTCGGTGTGTGGAAAAGTTTTGGAAAGTGGAATTGTGACTAAGCAAATAAAAATTGCGATGTCCCGTTAAAAACTCGACGTCTGATTTGCCTCGTCATAGTAATAACACAAATAATCAGTCAAAAGCGTAAAGAACCACATAAAATTATCTGGAAACTAAAATTCAAAATAATTAGTGTCAATTAAAATTAATAATGTAACATATCTATGAACGTATTTACAGCCAAAGTTGTGATCCAACTCGAAAATATTTTGACAGAAACTCGACACAAAAACCTTTGAAGTAAAAAGTTTGACAACCGCCATTGTTCGTGTTCCATTATGTTCAAATTTTGGCGGTAATACCGCTGGCAAGGAGCCAACGACTGCTGCCTGCCAGTTAAATATTATTCTACGTATTATTTCACAGAGTGGCAACACGGTATTGCCACGTGATACATTGTAGAGTTCAGGGTCTCCATACAATACTGGCAAATGACGATTTATTGTTTCCCCGAAAACGTGTACGTGTTTTATGTTTTATGCCACGCCAAAGAAAATTAAGCTCATATAAAAAGGTTAATATTATGGTTGAAAGCGCACGTGGCGATCTCTGCGATGCATGTTACTTCGACTTTCTTACTTCAGAGTATCTTTATTCGAACCCCACAATGGGGGATTGAAGAGTTAGATTACCGTCGTGGTGCAAAACTAAAATATTCCCTTTACGATGTTGGAACACAGTTACGGACAGAATTTAATAATTGTAATTTAAAAAAAACGGCTTGCTCCAATCCTACGTAATAACGGATCTGTAAATATTGCGGTTTTATTTAAAGTGCGTTTGTGCAGCAAACTCACTAAAAAGACAAAACAAATTTTAAATAGAGCGCTATTCGAATTCCGTACAAAATAAACTACCCGTCAGCAAGTACACACTGAATTCCATGCGTTATGAATTCAGCACCTATTTCGTAAAACTTTCTGATCTAAGAAATATTTCATACAAAAAAAAATTCGTGGCGCTTCAGCGGCAAATCGTATAAGCGTGCAAACCTTGGGAATCTGCTGGCTCTGTTGCGCAGCGATTATGAGATTTGTTAATTCAAAATTTGTACGGAATAGGATTTTGCAAAAATCAATAGATTTTTTTTCTGTGATTACTGTGCATTATTAAAATAAGTTAAATACTTAAAAATGTAACTTTTTATATAAAAAAGTCAGTTTCTTCCGTAAATTGTGATTTTCGTATATAAAACATTTTTTATAACCTACGACCATTCATTGGTCACAGATGTTTTAATGAATCGTCAAATTGTATGTTGTTTGTGGGTAGCTAATCTCTGGTGTAGTGATATGATGAACTTCCTGAGATGATCTATGGAAAAATATGTATAATTATGTAAAAAGACAAATATAGGATTTACAGAGGAGGAATTTTTTCTCCTTTTTTTAATCTCTGAACTCCCGATGGGATAGGCCACGAACCGCCACTGCTTGCTAGCTATTTACAGTGATTCGTTAGCATTATTCTTAATTCTCAGCCAGTGTTTCCTTTTTTGAGGAACTTTAGCACTTTTTCGGGTTACATCTAACTCTACATTAAAAATCGAGTTGGCAACACGGTTATCAGCTTCACTTCACTGACTCGCTAATGTCGACGTGTGTGCAGAACAGCGAATATAAGGCATTCTTTTGATTAGACATCGTATTATATTATGCATTGTCGTATTTAAACGAGATTAAGTTGCCGATGTAATATAATTAAATAAACGATATAATATATGTATTTTATAATTAAATGTAAATCAATTATCCAATTACTAGCCGGCAATATAACGGTCACAAGCGTTGTAGCCTCCGTTAGCTGAAATACGAAAATATATATAATCCTATATTTATTTATGATAAATCAACGACAATTAATCGATAACATTTCAATTGCGGACTCAACTATGCTATGTAATGGAATAATGAAGGCAGACGTCAATGTCTAGTCAAACATTTAGTCTCCAACAACACATACATGTATCTCATATTTAGCAACTTTCCAGAAGAGCCAAAAAACTTTCCGGGAAGGTTAAAAAAAACGTAAAACACCCCATTAGCGAATGTTATAAAATGTATAAGAATCCGATAAAATAAAAACAATTTTAACTCTTCTGGAAAGTTGCTAAATATGAGATACGTCTGTTTGCATTGTGGGCGACGATTTTTAGAATAAAAAAGAGATCACTACATCTTATATTCAAGCAAAAATTCGTGTTTCAATCTTTAAAAATCTAGAAATTTCACAACATGGTTTCGGTGGTCCATAAGAAAGGTTTACAACATTAGCTCCATGCCAAGAGTGGAAGAACTTACGAAATAACTGTTCAAATAACCGTTTGTATAAAACGGCGGTTTGTGGAATCCAGTGTGAGTTATGGAAGATGTTTCGTGGTCAGATTTAAGATTGCAAGCGATTCTAGCGCAGGCGACACAAAGTGACACACATTAAATTTTCTAAAAAATTCTTCAACGATGTAATTTTCACGTCACTGGGAAACGAGTGTGATAAATTAACATTTTTCGTGTCGTGTTTTCAGATCATAAAACATTTTTGCTATTGAAAGACATTCCCCTCTATGGTTGAACTAGTCCAAATATGATTCATATGAAAACATATAAATAATAAAGTCAAACATGGCCTTTAACGATGACTAAATAGTATACGAGTATGTTGCATTTTAAGTGGTCCAAGGTACCCTATTTTTAAAATCCAATAAAAGTAAATCAAGTTAACTTTTGCCATAAGACAAATTATTTTCAGAGAAGAAAATGTATCGACTCTACGGGTAACTAAAATACTTTTTTCAATTAGTTTTTTTTCGATCTAAGAAATGTTTAGCAAAAAAAGAGAGATTTGTAACGAGGACATTATGCACCAAAGGTCTGAAAAGGTTAAATTTTGGTTGTCACGTTTTTATGTTCTCCATACATAAAAATACACTTGTTTTTTGAGAGCAACAGTTCTGTCCACAATTTTTCCACCCGAATATCAAATACATTGAACGGGGGATGGATTGGTTATTCCACCCACTCTGTAACCATCGCCAGGAGTTGACCTTATCAAAGCAAGTAGATATTGTAGGCTTTCGCGGAAGTAATTGAATTGGACGTAGGTAGATACACCAAAGGTCAAAAATATAGGTAATATACGTACAAAATAAATTATTTACCCGTAATTAAAACGGCGAAAACCTACGACATTTTTTGTATACCCTCTCGATCATGGATTGGCACCCTCCGTGGTCGACGGGTAAGGTCTTCGACTACGAATCCGGAGGTCACGGTATCACGACAAATTACTTTTTTACAAAAGCATTATGCAATAATCGCAGAATATCGAGGGATCAATCGTAAACCGCAGTCTGACATTTAATAGTAGATAGTTTTAAATGGTATCAACAAGATGGCTCATAGGAAAATGATTGTAATTTTATAAAAAAGCATAATGGTCCAAGTGCATATTTTTTCACTTTAACCAAATGGTGTTCAGAAATTAGTGGTACTTTCCGAAAGGAGATGATTTATTATATTCTAAAACAACCTTATGTTTAAATTCATTCATTATTTAACGTTTTGGAAGGAAGATAAATAAATGGAAAGGGCGATTTTATCGAATTTCTGAAAATGTATGTATCGAAATAACTATATATTAATTTTTAGATTTTTTTTTAATATTTTTTTTTTTTTTAAATCGTGAAAAAATTAATTATGATGTTTTGCATTGTTTCTTTATAATAAATTGTCAAATGCGAAAACGAGAAAACATTTGAATGCGAAGAACAATTTTCAAAGACGAAGTGAGCAGCTTTATCTTGCCATAGTAATGACATTTTGTAGTTCCAAAATAATAACTAGGTACAATTAAATGCCAACTTAAATAAGTAAGAATACTCGTTAGAAAGAAGATTAAAATATTCTAGATTTTTTTTATCATAAAAGCAAAATATTATACATTGAATGTACATTGGCTTCTGAGATTCCAGACACGGATGCCAAGTGACGTCATCCTCATTAATCAAATCCATAAGTTCAATACCTCCCCTTGGCTCACGGTCGTAACCAAATATCTGGCGAAATAAAGGAGCGTGTATTCTATTTGAATCAAAGGAAATATCTCGCCTGAATTCCTAGCGTGATTACGCGAAGAACCTTATTACGCTTGTAAGTACGTCGCGTCGTGCTTACATATTTTCACATACTAGAACTTTAAAATGTAACTAACTAAACTTCTCAATTCTCTGCAGGATTAAACAGAGGAGATAAATCTCTAACTATCTGAAAACTAACAAATATCGAAATGATGTTCTAAAATCCATTTTTTCTTAATGCAAATTGGAAATTGATTTAACGTAAGTATCAACTCTGTTCCGATAATCGTCCTGCTAAAAATTCTGATATAGTTATTCTTTTTCTCTATTGATAAATATTATTATGTAATTTCACGTAATATTTTGTATATTTGTGTATATTTTGAGTCTTTGGTTTATGTTATTTTCCGGTTATTTACATGTATATTTCCTTTAAAAACTTGTTAACTTGAGAGGGATTATTTATTAAGGCCATCCACCGGCAAAAATTTTAACGAAATCACGCGCTCTTTATGCAGGTGGCGACAAGGTTGAAAATCCCGCTGTACATCGCCCGCATGTTTCGATTTCGGCAAAAAAAACATCACCAAAATGCGTGTTTTATTCTATTCTGTAAATCTCAGATATAATTATTAAAATGTTTTACGGTCATATTCTAAAAAACTTAATTTATCACAATGAACAATACAAAAATTTGGAAAAAAGAGTTCATAAGTGGGAGATTTTGCGCTTTAAACATTTTTTTAATGTCTCATACTTTATTTTTTTTTAGCTTATAAAAAGACATACCTAAAAAGTGCACAGTTAAATGAAAGGCCAAGGTGTGATCTACTTGCAGTATTTAATTCAATCACCTATGATATTTCTAGGCCAACAAATTCTCAAACCGAAAACACACGATTTTGCATTACTTCCCATTGCATCGCCTTAATTCGAAATAATGATAACATTATTAAGCAATACGATGAACATAGTGTTATTAAGGAGAAAAATTATTGTCATACATGTATCAAAATCAAATTAAAAATAATACTTTTTTCTAAGTGTCCTACGCATGTTTTACAAAATATTAAAATTATTTTTAAAAGTAGAGAAAAATAATTGCGATCCTTTGGCGGTACGTTTTTTTTTTTACAAAACTAAGTTTTGTAATCCGTAATTTAAAAAAAAAAACATAAAGTTAATTTTTATGAAAAAATGAAGCTACACCCTTTTGTTAATTCCATCTGAGCATTTTAAAGTATTTTTTGAGGATATTCAATACTTTAAAATATTTTGACGGTCAGAAAAGGGTCATATTTATGAAATGATTTTGATAAATGCTAAGCCTGTGTAAATTTTTTTTTTTTACTTTAATAACATTATGTTTATCGTATTACGTGATAATATTATCATTATTTTAAATTATTAAATAATCTCTCTCCGACGTCCCTCTCCCCCCTAATTGCGATAAGTATAAGTAACCCCTATGACTACACGCAAATCGTGGTAGTTTTCCATGAACATCCAAAACAGATTCAACGTGTAAATGAATGGTTTAATGTTTGGTGTTAGAGATTAGAATATGTTATTACGAATAAATACGTCGAATGGTGACAAAGTTGTCATCGGTCGCTGGCGTCTTGCTTCTGTCTTGGCGCCCTCTCCCGGCCTTGCTTTGGCGCCACGACCAGAGATGGCGCAAGACGCGACACTAGCGCCACGAGCGAGAGATTCACGGCCGAAAACCGGACTAGGTTCATAATAAAAGTCAGCTGCAATCAATGTGAAATGTGACAGTTTTTGTTTTCAAGGAATGAACGCCATTTTATTGGTTGTTTTAATAAAAAAATGTCTTATATTCTTACATACAACATACAATCTAGGATGCGTGGATTTTAGCGAGGGGATAGTAGTTTTACTAAACAAATTACATTTTATTAATTGCGCACAATACAAGAGTTTCCATGTTGTGTTTTACAATTTAGAGCTTTTCTATTTTATTTTTGACTAATCTAAGTATTCATCATTGTAATTAATACATGGAAAAAACCATGGGTCGAATCGGCGAGATACAGGATCGAGCCCTAAACTTTTTTTCTAGTTTAGCAACGCCCTTGGGGTGATTTTTCACAAAAACGGCGCTATACAAATCATCAAATTATTATTATTATTATCAAAAAACGGTACATAAGTAAATATTTTTATGGCCGAGAAGATTTGATATGTTCAGATTATTTTTCGGATATTAAGAGAAAATAAATTATTACAGCATTCCTGTTGTAATGAGGCGTTTTCACGTTGATAACATTATTTTCGGTAATGTCAATTCTTTAAAATAGAATACTGTTTAAATGCATTTCGCACGATACCTCAGAATACTGGGACTGAATCGACTACACTGCATTATAATGGTATAAACTGAAAGTTACCTGTAATTAAACTAACTCTTTTATCTTCTGCAACGCTACGAATGCACTCTTTCAGAGCACTTCTCTGCTACTTCACGGGAAGTCTATGGCGCAGACTTACGTCAATGCAGCAATAATTCTCAATAACACGTCTGCCTGGATGGAGTCCCCTTTGATAGCCCTCTCGAGAGTATCAACTATCCATCACGAATTCATTTTAACAAAATATCGCTTAATGCATGTGTTAAACATTAAGTTATAATTTGTTTCTCTCCATTTATGGAAGGTATTGCATTGCACTACAGTTGCACATCTTTCATAATAAATGATTTTTAAATACCAACACGCAGCTAAGTGATACATCTTTCATTTGCAATCTCCGTACACAACAATTTATTATTTTTCTAGTGTAAAACTCACTAAAAACCAGCAAAATTTTCAAATAAGCTACCCGGAGCACAGCTCCAGTAAGAGGTAAAATAAAGAGGAGGCAGCTGTTTTACATACCGGAAAAGGGGAACATTAAGATAGGGAACCGTCGAGGGGGGCCCTGACCTACTCTCTGAGTTGCGAGTAACGACCACTCTGGCAGAATGGGGCGAACTCGGGCTCACGGGGGAGGGTGTGTTAAAACACTCTAATGATAGAGATAACGATGCAGAATAGGGGAAGGAAAAAAATGAAAGAAAGTTTTAAGTGATGTTTGAATAGTTTTTATTTTTAAATAAGTGAATTTTGTTTTTCTTTTTTCTTAGTGAAGGTAGTATTGAAAGGCGTGGGCAAATATATGGCAAACCTCATTTTCCTTATACCTTCATGTACTGCAGAATTATATTAAAAATAACATGAGTACCAAGTTTTAAGTGATGTTTGAATAGTTTTTTTTATTTTTAAATAAGTGAATTTCGTTTTTATTTTTTCTCAGTGAAGGTAGTGTTGAAAGGCGTGGGCAAATATATGGCAAACCTCATCTTCCTTATACCTTCATGTACTGCAGAATTATATTAAAAATAACATGAGTACCTCCACTGTACTGAATTGAATTGAATTGAATATGTCTAACATCGTCTACTTTACCAAAACCTTGTTCAGGATTTGGCTTGAATGTTCTTCCCTCAAATGTATATTTTTGTCCTATTTCGGCATTACTTCATTCATGTATTATATATACATGTGGTGTTCTTTTTTCTATAGCTCTTGTTTATCTCATTTCGTGTTGTTTATTTTATGCAATTGGACAATGGTCGGTTAATATAAATATAAATAAATAATATATTCCAATATTGGAGGTGAAAGTTCAATTGATTCTTGTGGAACTGTGTTTTGTTTATGTGATGAGTTTGAAAATCGAATCAGAGTAGGTCTGGAGGTAATTTTATGTATCGTGTGATAGCAAACCTCCCAGATCCAGAAGCGAGAAAAACGAGGACAACCTCATTAATAGATAATATTGTTTGGTAGAAGGTGGCTGGGGAGTGAAGAGGCGAAAGGTGAAGGTGAAGAAAGGCAAGGTTGGGATGTAGGTACCTGGCGATTCTAACCTGATCATTATACATAGCTGATCTCTTTTGTAATAACTTTCTGATTCTGAATTCAGGTAACTACTGACGTATTCGTTAAAATTGTAAAACCTCGGCTGGCTCTGGGCAATTGGGAATCTTGTGTGGTATCACATAAAACAAATCTATTTCCACCCTCGTACGGAAATTTCAGGTAAAATACTGCGGTAAAATTGTGCATTAATGCAGATAATACATTTTCCCTAAAGCTCGTCGCTTTGACGAAATTTTCCGATACTAGATAGACCGGCTATCAATTTATGATAGGGTCCAAGCTACTCGGACTGGAGAAGAGAGAGATAGAGCTAATATAGTTTGGAACAAAGAACGTAGAAAATACCTTTGAAATTTTAAGATATGGCATATAATATAATTAATTGAGTGTAAGGAAAATACATGTCGCGGAAGTTAATAGTAGAAGTCAGGGACGCTGGAAGACATGGCACGATCTAGTGAATCACACGCTTGAGGCAAGTCATGTCAAGAGTTATAATAACAGAAGAGTATGTATGAGACGATATATGAATGTGAATGAAACAAGGAGATGTTCAAAGAAAATAAACATGATGCTTACACTATCTGTTTATAAATTTCCAGATTACCACCAATACTAGCACAGTTTTAACAGACAAAGAGGTCCATATTCACCACTGTAAAGATAAATGTATAAAATTCGATAACAAGGAAACCGTAGTAATCAGGAAATCAGGTTTAATTATTAATATGTTCCTGAAAAAACGCTGCGTTCTCTTAGAACCACTAGCAATAACAACATAACAGTATTTATTTTATTTATTTTTATTTCTATTTATTTACAGACAATTTTTATACTATAAGTCACTATTATATAAAATGATGTGAATGTACTGTAAATTATAAATATATGATAGGGTATCGTGAACGCATCACTGGGAGAACCTGTACCTACTGAGGTGTTCGCGTATTTATGATATAGTATTATTGTGAAATGTATATACAATTATGTTAAAGAATAATAAATAAAAAAGTATTGTAAAAAAGACACTATATTAAATGTAAATGTTTTTATGTGTGGTTTGGTGTAATTAAATTAAGGAAAAAAATCTGTTCCTTTTGATTTTTTCCAGATCGAGATATAAAATTTTAATAAATGTGTTGGCGTATTCTCTCTTGTTTGTTTTAAAGATGTGGGCATGTGATTATGTGGTTTAATTGTACACTAATTAAAATGACTTTGTCCGTGGGTGGTACATTTCAATGGGATATTAAGGGTTTAGTTTGTTGAAGATCTTGTTAAAATAGTTGATTGGGATTGAAGAGGAATACGAAGATTAGATTTGAAGAGATGGAGGATTGCAAATTTAGCATAAAGTTGTCTAATTGTCATAACATCTAAAAGGTGAAAATTTCAACAGAATCTGTAAGTGGCACTTCCACAAGACAGCAGTATATGTGATTATGGATTATTAGAGAGCAAAACGCACATATATATGTTATATACCTTCTCTTTATTTATTCCCAACCTAACACTTCATTTCAAAACTTCTTCTTCCGAAACCGGTCGACAGTAGAAAGATGTTTAATAAGAATAATACAAATCGGTTTAAAATGAGTTTTTTAGGAGATGAAAAAACGATATAAAACTTTAGTCACAGCAATTTAGTATACCGTTTACATAAACTGGGGGAGTTTCATTTGTCTGCTTTCGAGTGGAATGTTTTTCGCGACTTCACTTTCATCCGTGTAAATAAATAGTTTTATTCTCAGCCAGCTTAAAATATTGATCACCCTGTTGATGCTTTTCACAATTATCACTCTATTGATGATGGATTCTGAGATTTGTCTGCATGAAAACCCGAACAATAACAGCGCTGAATTTATTGAATGAACGAGAAATTGCTTCTTCAGGAAAAACCGAACCGATTTAACTTCTCTTTTGGCGTCATCTCCTACCAGAGGTTAATTACGATTAGGGCCGATTTAACAAAATGTTGATTGTGTTGAAAGAATTAATAAATAGATGTACTTACCACGACAAGGATTTGAAGAGCTTCCACGTATGATCGCTCGGTGTCGTATAGTTCCACGACAACGTGAGTCCTTGTATCCTAGAAAGAAAAAGAAGACGAATGAATTTAATTAAGTAATTACAAGTTGCATCAGTAATCATAGTATCATAATATCTTAGTATCATATTATCATAGTATCATATTATCATAGTACCATAGTATCATAGAATCATAGTATCATAGTATCATAGTATCATAGTGTCATAGTATCATAGAATCATAGTATCATAGTATCATAGTATCATAGTATCATGGTATCATGGTATCATGGTATCATGGTATAATGGTATCATCGTATCATCGTATCATCGTATCATCGTATCATCGAATCATAGTATCATAGTATCATAGTATCACAGTATCATAGTATCATAGAATCATAGTATCATAGTATCATAGTATCACAGTATCACAGTATCACAGTATCATAGTATCATAGTATCATAGTAAAATACTGAATATAAGCTGAAGAATGTTGTCGCCTATGACGAGCATACAACTCTGGACAAGTGACAAACACCAGGTACCTATAAATATTCGCCTACAATGGAAGACCATAAAGTTTTAAGTGGAAACACATCAACACAACGCATTGCCGTAACGTGAAATTTTACCACCGTTAATCCTTGTGAGGGTGAAGCGTTTTTAATCCATAATCCTGCCTCTAACACCCAACCGTATCACCATAAACGTTGAAGACTAGAATGCTGGGTGTTACATCACCTTTGCTAATCCTCACGATGCAAAATAAGGTGCAGAATGGAATTTTGTTTGTCATTTCGTAGTGGAAAACAAATTAAATTAAATATTTAAACTTGTTCTATAAATGCCCAATGTCACAACCTTTAGAAGTTTGTAGTTACAATTTGTTGTAGTTTGTTACACGGTTTGAGTATTTGTCTTTAGTTGGAAGTCACAAGTTATAAGTTCTCAATTCTCAAACGCCAAATATAAATTAGGTTTTAACATAAGTTATTCGTTCTTGAAATGCTTAGAAAAAAATATTTCTTATTATTATTCTAAATAGGTATAAGCCTTAATTATACAGATCTGCGTTATAAATTTAAGGGTTAGACGCTTTCCAACTAAAGAAAAATTTAAAATAAAAATTATCATGTATACACGAATAAAACAAAAAAAAATTAAATCATTGAAGAAGATAATGTTAACCACTCCTAAATGAAACATGTAACCGAAAAAAAACACATAAAATAATAACCCATCTTCGTAGACCGGTTGTCCCGGTAAGACAGAGGTCCTGGGTATGATTTCCAGATGCGACTGATACCTTTTTATTATTTTCTGTGTTTTTTTTTCGGTTTCGTGTTTCATTTAGGATATGTTAATATTATCTTCTTCAATGATTAAATATTATAATGAGGTTTTTAAACTTCAATAAATAAATTGAACTAAAAAAGTTGTTCATTATTTACAGGGTGAATCAGCACGTATCTTAAAGTTGACATAAGACAGTTAGTGTCTGAGTGACTTGAATAAATAATTTACAAAACAAAATTTCACTACAGATCAAAATTTAATTTACTTTTTTCACTCCAAACAAGCTTAGGAATCACTGATCAAAGTTTGTCGGGTATCTACGTGATGATTCACTCTTTATTATTATTAATTTGTATTGCCTTCCGGAAATCTTAATAGAAATTTTTCCAGTAACTCGTAAAAAACTTTTTGAGAAGTTCATATAAATGCAACCTTCGGTTCTACTAATCTTCGGTTCAACTAATCTTCAGTTCAACTAATCTTCAGTTCAACTAATCTTCAGTTCAACTAAATACATTCTGAAATTATTACACCAAACACCGGGGGATTTGCGGGGTTTCCTTGTACGTAACGTTAATTTTAGCTTCTACGGTTCAATGCAGGCACGGGTCAAATTAAGTTTAAGCGGCAGTTAACGCTAAGTCCGTTGAATAAACCATGCAACTACTGGCTAACGAGCTTCCACTACATTGTACATAATGCACATTGAATTTATAATCGGATTAGGAAGTATTTATCCAAGTTTCTTCGGGGTGTCGATTAGCTATTTATTATGCCATAATAAATTCTGATTGCGTTTCTTCACTGTTCATTAACCCTATTAAATTATAAAGATACTAATGAAAATCGACAGTATCTCTTGATTAGGGCATACGTTCTGCCGGTCTCCGTGTTTCCTCAATCCCATAAGATGGGTCTCTTCAAGACCCAAGTTCACTCCTTCCTATCCTCTAAAAGACCCCCCACACAGCATCCCCAAAGATAATATAGGCCTTGAGGGAAATTATTTCCCTCAGGGTCTCCTGTGTGGTGTTTCCGTAAAAAAAATGGAAGAAGTCGGGGATGCCCGAGGAAAACATGGCACGATCAAGTGAATCAAATACTTGAGTCGGGCCATGTCAGAAAAACAGAAGAAATGTATGAATGTGAATGAAGCAAGAATTGTGTTAGATGACTGTTAGATCGATGTAATAACTTTTCCACTTTTTTGTCATCAGTTCGGCAGTTGGGATAGAATTTTCTATTATTTTTTCTGATATTGTTGAAATAAATTAATTAAATAATAAATTATCCATCTATCTACTAATCCATAATAGGCATATGTGCATACGCATTAATCCAGTTTTCCTAATTAATCATGATTCATGCACAAAAACGGTGCTATAAAATTTTCCAGCTATTATTTTTATTATTCCATCTCTACAGCTTACTTTAACGATGCAAAGTATCAACATCAACAGGGAGAAAACGTTTGTTAGATCTTGCACGATTAATAAATACCCAGCCCCGTTTTAACACCTGCCCGATAAATTTAATCCAGAAAAACAATCGATAAAGTAAACAAGCGCTTTTATAGTGTGCCCATGTAATAAAAAAGTGGTACAGGTGAGATAGACCGCTTCCTGCTGCCAACATTTGCTGTAGTACCTCGAGTATTGTACTTTATTACTATTCACAAGTTTGTTTGCGTACTCGTAAAAAAATATCGATTTTCACTGGAGTGATAGAGAATACAAAAAGATAACGCAGACGAACGAGGTACAAATCTTCTAGTATCTTATTGGGAAATTGAAACTGTGTTATTTACACTAAAACCGGGTCCAGTACTACAGTGCCTAAGATCAAAATATCAGAATATATCCATTCAGAGTCTTAATGTACAGCAGCTAGCCCAGATATGTTCAGTTATGTGGTCATCCTTAAAATATCAGTTTATTTGTAATAAATCGGAGGTCGTTGTTATTTATTGATGTGTTTTCACTTGACATCATAAAGAAATAACCCTTAAAAAGAACCTATAACAAAGTTGCAACTTTAAAAAAATCGCCCTAATTAGAATTGATTTAAAAAGAAAATTGCCTTTTTTCTCGTAAAGGTTTAATTAAATATTTTTTCCATCCACAAGATTTTTAATTGAAAAACTGCGGACGATATTTTATTAAGGTGACATTAAAATTTAACAACAAAAAAGATGCTTTGTTGTTCCTGCTTTATTTTAGACAACTGCTTAAATACGATTAAATTCGACCAGTCTGAACTTCTGTATTTAATCAACCGATACATACCTAGACGAACTACAAGACAAACGTTATCATTTTACATATGTATATCCCGTTCCAACTACAGCTTGCATTCCCCAATTCAACGTTTACACAATTTGGTAACAAATATTTAAATTATATGGATGTATTTGACAATGAACATGGCAAATTTCAAAAAAGTGTGAACGAAATATTTCTACCTAGTTTATAAATTATTGTTAACTTTTTTTTTTTTTATATGAATACCACACAAGAGTCCCAAACTGCTCCCAACCGTCTGGAGCCAGTGAGACTATGGCATTCCCAATTGGGGAATGTTGTGAGGCTGAAGGTATTGGGGAGGGGAAGGATAGGGGGGAGAGAATGGTGGTGAAAGAGGGAAATACCTGGCTATTCAGATCTGGTCACCAAACACGGCTAAAAGCCATTTCAAGCAACGTTTCAATTCTGAATGGTGGTCTTTCACCAGGGCGATACTGAGAGTATCTTCCACTCTGGAACGTGCGTAAATATACCATATATTATTTTTAGATTAATTAATTGTGAAACAACACAAATTAATTAAATAAAAATTACTTGCGCACGCCGGGATTTGAACCCGCGACCTTCGGATTCGTAGTCGAGAGCCTTACCCCTCGACCATGGAGGCCGTCAACTACAACTTTACAATATTTAAAAGTCAATAACATTGACTTTTTAGATTTCGCAGATACCGTTTTAACAGTTCTTTTATATTTTTAGTTTGGTGTAGTTTATTCTTATTTCAAGTGTAATTAACTTTTATGCAAGTTTTTTATGTGATTTTAAAAATGTGTGCTCGTGATTTTAAAAATGTGTGCTCGTGATTTTAAAAATGTGTGCTCGTGATTTTAAAAATGTGTGCTCGTGATTTTAAAAATGATTTTAAAAATGTGTGCTCGTGATTTTAAAAATGTGTGCTCGAGATTTTAAAAATCTGTGCTCGTGATTTTAAAAATGTGTGCTCGTGATTTTAAAAATATGTGCTCGTGATTTTAAAAATGAGTTTTTTATGTGATTTTAAAAATGTGTGCTCGTGATTTTAAAAATGTATGCTCGTGATTTTAAAAATGTGTGCTCGTGATTTTAAAAATGTGTGCTCGTGATTTTAAAAATGTGTGCTCGTGATTTTAAAAATGTGTGCTGGAGATTTAAAAAATGTGTGCTCGTGATTTTAAAAATGTGTGCTCGTGATTTTAAAAATGTGTGCTCGTGATTTTAAAAATGTGTGCTCGTGATTTAAAAAATGTGTGCTCATGATTTTAAAAATGTGTACTCATATGTAAAAGCCCTCTGGTCATTTAAATAACTAAAATAAATACGTCTGGTTCTCGATATGGCTATGTTAATTATGAAACACACTTTCAAAAATTAGAAACACACTTTAGAAAATGCACTCAGAAATGCGGGAATAGTGCAATTCAAATGATTGGAATAAATATGAGTGAGGGGATCAAAAAAGGAAAAAAAACCGATATAAGTGCAGTGAAAAAGATGGTTGAAGTTAGAAAGACATAGCACGATTAAAAAATGAATTGACGCTCGAGACAAAATAACATAAGAGTACAAATTAGAAGAATCCTTCCCCTCTCTACAACATCCTAAACACTGTTAATTCACCTAATTATCTGAAGAACGTTTTTTTATTTTTTTTTATCTGAACATGCGCTCTCTCTTTGGTCAAGTGATGAGACAGCCCTTGCAATTCTAATCCACCATTCTCCCATTCATTTTCAGTACAAATATCACATCCCTGGAACAGACTGCCCTCTGACGTATGGAATGTTCCCTCAAAGCACATTTTCAAGGTTAAAGTGAAGGGTTTCTTTTCTTCTTCCCATCAGCATAATGGTTAATTTTCATTAAAACTACTTTAATTCCTTATCTTCCCTCCCTTATCCCTTTCCTATATGAGACATTAATATTAAAATACTTATGTATTATTTTAAAAATAAAATTGTTTAACTGTTTTCACATATAAAACATTTTCACATATATGTGGAGAGTGCTGAAATATTATTATACTATGTTTATTTTCCCTACAAGGATTGGTTGGTAGAAATTGCCACTAGACAATAAATCCGTCCATAATACAAATATATTATTATAATAATAAATATGTATGACGATTTTTTTAATGAAGACTAAATAAATAAATAAAAGATACACGAGCTTGGAAGAAGCAAAGAATGTGTGCCAGCAACATTGGAGAAAGAAAAAGGTCTCTTCAGTAGCCAGGATAGAGTTGTGTAGCTTTCATTCCGCTTTGAAAAAAAAATGGTACACTATATCTGATTTCGAATTTATCGCTTGAACAGTTGGGTCAGCAATAATTAAATTTTGATAGACTCCCAATTACCCCGGGAGCAAATGGGTTTTAAAACAGAGGGGCTGGAAACACACTATGCACTGTTGCGATATTCGTTACGTCTGTAATTAATTTCCGATTATAATCGAGTTACGTCCAAACCCGATGGAACAAAAAGCACGCAGATTCGCTTTGAAAGTTTCCTATATAATATTATACCTGTTACGTTGGTTATTAATTCAACACAGAGTCCGAACCATGCCGTGGTTGATGGAAAATCTAACAAAGAGCTGGAAAATCATCTATGAAATTTTCCGACATAAATCACGTTATTACGTATTTGTTTGCAATGTTATTTTCATAACGCCGGGGCTGGGACTTGTAACAATGAGGATCTATGGAAAATATTGTGTTAGAAATTTTTAGGGAATAGTTCGTAACATGAAAAAAGTCCACAACAGTCTTAAATAGATGTTTGATAAATCTGCTTGTAACTTGTGAGGAAAGCGTTAACTATGTAGTTAATGGGAGCTTTTGTACAGTTTACATCCCAAGAGAAAGCTGTGCTCAACCTTTTTAACAGTGGGGAAAAGTTAGTTTCACAGAGTTTTCATAACCAAAAGAACTAGATTGCGTCGGAGACATTGTACTATGTAGAGCATCTAGGGAGAACTAACACTAGCACTCGTAACGTGGATATAATGATCAGAAATTATAAATTTACGATTGTACAACACTGCAATTTTGCAAGGTTCTACCCGAATATCTACTAGAAATTATTCTAGGCTTATAGAAAAGTCAATAGATCTCTCATATAAACAAAAATCGGATAGATATATCCGAGACAAGATCTACATTGCAAAAAAATTTAGGGTAGAACCTTGCAAACTTACAAAAAATACAGAAGCCAAGAACATTGGAATTAATAAAAGACAATACTGATAATTCTTAAAATGACGGAAAATAAAGACACATTAGAGTGCTAGTCCTGCTAATACAGAGGTCCTGGATTCGATTCCAAGATGCGACCGTTACCTTTTGTTTTTGTTTTCTGTTGCGTATTTCAATGTGATTTGTTAATATTAACATCAATGATTAAATAGTTTTTTTATTGTTCAGAATTATTTTATTGTGTAATTTTTTGGTAGCTAAAATGTCAGATTGGGCCGCGGATGTGATTTAAAGGGATCTCTACTTAAGAAGAAAAATAATATTTGTGATACAAGTGAAACGACGAATATTAATAAATAAAAAAATAAAAAATAAATAAATAAATAAATAAAAAATAAAAAAATTAAAATTTAAAAAAGGGTTGGAACGAGGAGAATAGTTAAAATAAAGGCGGAATATTTTGAACGGAAAATAAAATGCATATATATTTACCGGGGAAAAGTTTTCAAGACATGTCGGCAATTTATAACCGCTATAAAATAAGGTATCACTCTTTAAATGACAACAATCATATCACATTGAAAGCGTACAAAATGTAAACGACATCAACAACATAAACTTTTAAAATACGTAATTTTTTTTAAAAAATTGTGCAATCAAGGGTTCACGAGAACTGAAATCGAGCATACGAAAAGATAAAACATTAAAAAAATTTAAGGTTAAAAACATATCTACGAATCACGAATCGATACATCCAAAGGTTAACGAGATCTTAAAGTCGGGCATATGACGAGGATCAACATTTAAAATTGTAGTAACCGTATATATTACACAGGAAAGTATTTATAAATCACACTCGGTACCTACATTCAACGGTTGACGAGAACTGAATATGGTACACATAATTATTAACATTCAACATTTCGTTTTCGAACCACCATTCACTATATTTAAAGGTTGACGACATCTGAAAATCGGTCACATCGCAAGGATCAATATTGAAAGGTTGACGAAAACTGAAAACATTCAAACACTGCATTCAAAATTTTAGAGGGCATATGACAAAGTTTAACAAGCAAAATCTATTTTTTTTAAAAGTACGATTGCATAATACAGTTTAAAAAAAACGCATAGATATATAGACAAAAAAGATTGGTGGGACATGTCACAGGGTTCAACAGCCAACATCGAGTAAAATCTCGATAGCAAAGTTAAGAATGAAAAAACCTATATATTTTTCTACCTACTTTGGTCTGTAAAGATTGGTCCATTGTGAGAGCGCAGTTCGGCGAACGACCAGCCCCATGGAAACTGTACTCCAATTGAGATCATAATTTCCCATGCAGTGATTTATGTAGCACCTACTGGTGATATAGTGCGCCTACCGGATGACTCGACGACAACCATCGATTTAACCTTTTTTTTTTGATTCTTAAAAACCAACTAGATCAAAATGATGAAAAGTCTGCGACGCAATCCTTATTTAGTTTAAAGTCGTATATCTTGGACATTGCGATATTTTGGATAGATCGAGAACTTATTGCATGCAGGATGTATCGTGTGTTCGTTAAGATATAAAAATATTAAAAAAAAACGCATTTTGGTTAACACGTTCATATATTAATGTGATATTAATACATGAATTGTCCTAAACGAGGCTCCATCGCGCCTTTTAGGTGTACATTGATAGTAAAAATTACTGATTTTAAGGTTCTGAGAGAAAGGGGAGAATGACGCATTTGTTGTTCATGTAAAATTATGATATTGGCTCCATAGACTTAACGACGGCCTCCATGGTCGAGGGGTAAGGCTCTCGACTACGAATCCGAAGGTCGCGGGTTCAAATCCCGGCGTGCGCAAGGAATTTTTATTTAATTAATTTGTGTTGTTTCACAATTAATTCATTTAAAAATAATATATAGTATATTTGCACACGTTCCAGATTGGAAGATAATCTCAGTATCGCCCTGGTGAAAGACCACCATTCAGAATTGAAACGTTGCTTGAAATGGCTTTTAGCCATGTTTGGTGACCAGATCTGAATAGCTAGGTATTTTCCCTTTTTCCCCACCTTCCTCTCTCCCTTCTCCTTCACCTCCCCAATACCTTCAGCCTCACAACATTCCCCAATTGGGAATGCCATAGTCTCACTGGCTCCAGACGGTTGGGAGCACTTTGGGACTCTTGTGCGGTATTCATATATAAAAAAAGGGGAGTAGGGGTTGAAGTAGGGGTAGGGGTAGGGATAGGGGTAGGGGTAGGGGTAGGGGTAGGGGTAGGGTTAGGGGTGGGGGTAGGGGTAAGGGTATGGCTAAAGGTAGGGGTAGAGGATTTGAAGCAAGACAAAGGTAGCCGACATTACCATCACAAAGCAGGATTATGCTGGCACGGACCGTGTTAATACTATTATCATCGGGTGGCGTTCTTAGTTTAGAAAAAGAGATCCCTCAAAGTGAAAGATGAGATGGACTGACGACCTAAAGAGAAATATCGGCTTCGGATGGATGAAAGCCGCAAAGTATCGGAAAAACAGGTTCCATTTGAGGGATGCTTAAATTCAAAGGTGGTGAATCCTGAAATACAAATCTTAAATATTTGTTTTTTGTTTGTTTTACAGTTGGTTTTATTGATAGTCTGATGGAGAGGGATAGCGTAGAGGTATTTGAGGTGGGTGGTCGGAAAATTTCTGATTTGATTTTGATAAATGCTAAGCCTATGTAAATTTAAATTATACGCAGGGCGGTCGGAAAATTTCTGATTTGATTTTGATAAATGCTAAGCCTATGTAAATTAAAAAAAAAGCATTATAAATTGTTTTTTCTCGTTAAAACATTATGTTTATCGTATTGCTTGATAATATTTCGAAATAATAAATAATCCCTCTTCACCTCAATATCTAAACACCTCATCCCCTAAAATCGCAAAACACAAAAAAAAAAAACAATTTCATTACAAGCTATTTAAAAAATAACACCATTTTTTTATTGTTTACTATATTATTAAATAACAAAAAAATATATATGTACTTGATGAATATTTCTCAATAACCCTATTCCAGTACTTCCCTCCCCCTACATTCCGGGTCTCTCCGGATATCCGGCGCTGCAGGACTGCCGCGGGGGGTGTTTGCAAGGGGGGACGGAGGGAGGCTGTAACTCGTTGCATTGAACCGCCCGGGAAATGCAGGCTGATAGGTCAAAGGTCATTTGCCGGAAGTTGGCCAGAGACGCGAGACTATTTCTGGGGTAGTGCGCAAAGTAGGCTGCGTATTGATTGACGAGTTAAGTTCAACTAGTGAAAAACATTATGAACGGTAAGTTTCCGGCAATATGCACACATTTTCTGCCAGAAATTAAAGTTCAACGCAACTATTTTCATTTAGCAGCGTAATTTACACATGTATGCTTTGAAATTAACCATAAAAAATAGGACAAGAAAACATATTACTGTTTAAGGACTAGTACTCGAAAATGACCAAAACATCACATTACAGATTGCTAACTGAAGCAATAACACAAATGATTTATCTATAAAATTTATACGGGTATTTAGGAAAATATATATGGTTTTGGTTTTTTTTTTTCTTTTTTGGTAGAAAGCTCAGTCAAAAGCAAAGTCACTTTGTGGTTTGACATATTAATGAAATAAAATATTTTCTCAAGAAATACTACGAATGGTTTATCTAATGAATAACTTCTATATGAATAATTTATCTAATGAATAAATTCTATATGAATAATTTATCTAATGAATAAATTATATAAGAATAATTTATCTAATGAATAAATTCTATATGAATAATTTATCTAATGAATAAATTCTATATGAATAATTTATCTAATGAATAAATTCTATATGAATAATTTATCTAATGAATAAATTCTATACGAATAATTTATCTAATGAATAAATTCAATATGAATAATTAGTAAAATGTATAAGGTTTCAAAATACAATAATACTCAAAATGTTATCTTTTAAATTCGATATGAAACACCTACTGGAATTTTGGGTACAACGATCAAAATTGCTTTCACTGGTTTGCAAACTGCACCTATATTCAGACATTTTGGGACGTATTTCGTAGATTTTAAGGATAAACAGTTGGACGTTGTTTTTCTTTTGAAACCTCATATATGTATGAAATAAAATAATTACTTCGTTTATAACCACTAAATTTATTTAATTAACATTCGTGGTTTTCCAACCTCTCGAGAAAAAGTTGGATTCCTTTTTTTTATATGTTGTAAGTTATAACTAAGCTAGAAGGAACATATTTTAAAACTTTCACAGGTTAACACGAAATAAAGGCACAGAATGAAATGAGTAAACGCCCTTGAGGAGATTTTTTTATTTTGTTTTAAGACATTTAATTCACATTGAATGTCTGCAATTTGTCTGTAAACTACACCCAACATTAGTAATAGACCTACCACATTTAAACATAAAAAGTGAAGCAGTTTAATTAGACACATAATCAAGAATTAAGGTACGAGTACAAAAATTAATAATACCCTGACGTAAAATAGTATAATACAGTTTAATACACTCATAGTTGCTGGTTTATTAGATGCTGTGATAATTCTAAATCATAACATACATGTACTCTTCTAACGTATCAAACTAATAAATATCGTCAATTCGCTCGAATACGTACTCGAATAGATAACATCGATTAATCTTAAATGGGAATAAACTAGAACGCGCTCTTTATTCATAGATCCAATGCAGTCTTTTATGCACATAAACAATTTTAAACCATAACCTACCCTGCGAAAACATCAAATAGCAATAAATATCCTAGAAGAGCTAACATTAACTACCCTGAAATTTCTAGAAGTAAACAGGCTTGCTTATGTCATTGGTCCAACGCAGTAAATTTGGAACTAAATAACTGGTCTAATTACATAAACTAGACTAGACCCATGAACGACCATCATTACGTATTAAATAAGAGTAAAAATTCTCCATTAACTAACAGTAAATGTGATCTAATAGCTAACAATGATTAATGACTACTGTAGCTAATTTTATTTGTATAATGCACTTACAATAGCAGGGTTATTACATCAAAGCAGTATAAACCATAATCTACCCTTTTGACACATCAAACCGTAATAAATACTGTCGATTAGCTGACAGTAAATATACTTGAACAGCCAACAGATATAATTTTCGAATAGCTAACATTGATTATCCTGGAAAGGTAAAAGCAATAATTACCTTCTCGACGGAAGGTAAACGTAAACAGTTCTCGACGGAGTTTGCCTGGCGCGGCAGGAAGTACCACTTAATTGTTTAAGGTGCAATTTCCTCCGGTAATGAAGCCTCGGGGCGAAAGAGTCCGCAAGTAGTAAAGTTGTCGTGCTACAGGGGTTGATGGTTTATATGGGGGCCAGACAGATATGGGTAACTCACGTATCTGCATAAATATGACGTTAAAATTATGACATCGAATATTCAGGTTACAAGTTTTATTTAACACTATAGGTAGAGGGAAATTTAGTTATTTCCTGATTATTTCATTTCAAAACTTGAATAGAATACAGCTAGTAGCTCTGTAGGAAGTACATTGGTCCCATTTTCAGCATGTACAAGGTGTCCGGTATGTAGTGGTTAACCGTTTAACTGTGGATGTGGGACCCCAAAGTCGTTCCGAAAATGAAAAATCATGTTTAGTAACAGTCCCACGGTTTTCTAGATTTTTTTTTTTTAATTTTCTAAAATTGACACCCCTTCGGCACCATAGTTACAAACGAAGGAATTTTCTTAGCCTGTTCTTTAAATATTATTTTTTAATGGTAGTACTATCAGAAATTCATTGCCATATTGCGTTACTACTGTAGTTTTTTTTTCCTCGAAAAATCTTAAAATTAAAATGTGTGTATTAATAATGTTTTTTTTTTCTAAATCTGAACTCTCACAGTGAAATTTGTTTTATGATGGCCTGGGTGACCAATTGACTTAAAAGTTGGTCGTTTAATAGAGATTCTAAAATGCTATTTATTTTTTAGAAACAAAGTGAAATTTTATAAAATTTCATTACTAACTCGAAAACCGTGGGACTTTTCCTAAATATGATATCATATTCCGTTTTCGGAATTCATCCGTCCCACATTCATAGTTGAAAGGTCACTACTTACCCGACACCCCGAATGTCACGGGTTTAAATTCCAGCCGAAAAACAAGTTGCATAAAATATAGTATGTTTATTCCTCGTTTCAAAGGGGAAGATATTTTACACAAATAATTAAAATAAATAAGTAAATTTGATCCTCGTTCCAGAGTAGAAGACACCTACTATCGGTATCGTCCTAGCGAGAGTCTACCATTTGGAATCCGAAATCAAAAAAGTTTCTCGTGTTTAGGTTTAGTGAATAAATCTGAATAGGTATATTCTTTTAACTTTTCTCGTCTCCTAGTTTTTCTCCTACCTCACTTATTTCAGCATCACAACTCTCCCTTCATGAAGGATGCCATAGTCACACTGGCTGTGTAGAATCATACAAAAATTATGACTGTTTCTATAAGACCAGACCCTTCCAACCTTTTTCCCTCCCCTGATCATTATTCTCCCCTACTCCTAAAAGGCATAGTCACACTGACTCTGAATTCCGACTATAGTGCCATATCACGTAAAAAAAAGAGTTTCTAATATGTAAATACACTATGAAACACTTTAGAAGCTGAATTGAGTTGCCTCACTAAAGCTTCAGTCACACAGAGCGATTTTGATATCACTTCTTCTAGCCTCTAGTAGAGTCACACGGAATATCTCAAACTGCGAGTAGGAAGTAGCCACTGAATTGTCAAAAAAATGTCGTAAGAATCTCGTTCTGAATTTTTTAAGAGACTGATCGTTTGAATTATGCTGAGCTAAGCAAACAATTATTGTTGGGTGAAATAGAAAGGCCTCGCATAAAAAGGAAACGGCTTCGCTATTGGATTAATCAAATAAATAAAAACAAACACAAAAACAGAAAAAAAAACGCATAATCGAAACAAATCAATGTCAGTTGTTGTTCATGTCAGACAATACGACAACAGCGCTATATAGTGGCGAAGACATGCGACAGCAGCCGAAAACCGGAAACTAGATCATATGACCGCCGAAATCGCGCGTTTATTGCTTTGAACATGTTCTAATCGAATCGCGCGAACGTTTACAAGCTGATAATTGAGTTACTAGCAGTGAATACTTTGTCACGCGAAGCGATTTCGACAGCTTGAAATCGCTTTCGACAGCTTGAAATCGCTCTATGTGACCGAGGCTTAAGAAAGCTTTTTTTCTCTTGTTGCTAGTCAGAAATCAAATAATAAAAACAACCTCCCCAACCCCCTGAGAAAGGTTCCACGGCAACAGGCGAATGAATTGTTGTCGATTATACCTTTTATGGCCTTTATAATATGTTTTGTACACAAGGATCATAATATCTGGAGTGTTTATTGGAGACAAATACAGATGACCGCCTTTTCATACCCTCGATGGTCTGATTAGTATATTATCAACAATTATGTAGATATACAACAGCCTACAGGAAATACTGGGGTAGGGGTGATATTGGGAAATATTGAAATGTATTTTATCGAAGTGCAAAACGAATTGATACTATGTAAAATGGGGTTATGTTTGATTGAAAGTAAAACAATGCATGTAGTCTTGTGTAAATTATGTTTACATTTATTTCATCAGATGAAATCATATAAAAAAGCGGAGTAAACAGAGAGTAAGGTGTCCGAGCGTTTCAGCAGGTGGCAACAACAGAAGTGATTGCAATTTGGTTTACTTGTCTAGTGCAAATATTGCCAGCGCACAAAATATTTAACTCTCTTATTAGTACTGTTGTTTTAGGGCAATTTCAAAATATTGAGTTATAATTTATTTACTTATTTTACAGTAAATTATTATAATACTCCTATAAGCAAAAAAACCATATATGAAGATCGTGTATAAGGTAGTGTCAAGTAATATAGGTAGGTACAGTAAATTATATAGATATTATAATGTGTTTCGTGCACACCTCACTAGGAGAACCTGTACTGAGGTGTTCACGAATTTTTGATATTGTGAAAATACAAAAAAATACAAATAATATGCTTATAAAAAATAAAATAACTTTGTTTTAATTCCACTTTATTATTTTTTCATCCAACCGGTTTCGATTCAACCTGAACCTTCCTCAGGGGTGAATACACAATATATATTTTTATTCACCCCTGAGGAAGGTTCAGGTTGAATCGAAACCGGTTGGATGAAAAAATAATAAAGTGGAATTGAAACAAAGTTATTTTATTTTTTATAATTATGTATTCCCACAAAGTGTTTGCTACATGTAAAGAAATAATATGCTTGTTTAATGTAAATTTTAATATGATATTTGACATGATTCCTTGAACTTTCCATTAAAAATTGCAACCATGTGATTCATTAAAAGAATAACTTCATATATATAAGTTGTAACTTCGAATGACGTTTTGGTATTGAATACGAAGGGCGAAATGTTAAAATAAATACGAAATTGCAGCAGAAAGAACCCCTAAAAAAAATTTATATTCAATTTTTAATTATTAATTATTTTTATTGAGATTTAAAAACCTCATTTTAATGTGTGATCATTGTAGAAAATAATATTAACACAAACTAAATGAAACATGAAAACGGAAAAAAACGACAGAAAATAAAAAGATTTCAGTCTCCTCAGGGACTCGAACCCGGGAATAAAATGAAGAATAATAATGAAGGAAAATGGAGAATAATATTGACAAATCTTGAATTTGAGATATGATATCGAACAAGATGTCATAAATTGAACTGGTCTCATTAGCTAAGTTGGTTAAGCGGTTACCCCGGATAGGCAGAGGTCCTGGGTTCGAGTCTCAGATGCGACTGAAATCTTTTTTTATTTTCTGTTGTTTTTTTCATTTTCATGTTTCATTTAAACAGTTAATATTGTCTTCTACAATAATTAAATATTTTGTACATTATTTAAAAGACACAAGAGCCGTAAAAGACATGTTCGACTTGTATAAGAATAATTGTGCTTTGCTGTGGGTATAGAATCTGGGTATTTATTGATGATTGTGAAAGAAAAGTTATTGATTTAAGGATTTTTTGACAATTTCAGACATGTATTTCGAACACAAAATAGTCGATCATTTCGAAGTGTACATCTCGTTTATGCCCATCGCTAATTCCGATAATAAGAAATCTATCCCGGGAGCAGAGACTTCAGGGGATGTCGTAAGGCTTTTTGCACTCACTTGGCAACGGTAATTTAATTACTATGTCGGCAAAATGGTTTCTGCGAGGCTGGAGACAAATTTGCTGGGAAATCGAATTAATTTGCAGGTTTTCGCCTAGAAAAATGGAGTTATGAACTGTGACATGATGGAAAAATCCGCCGAATCAATTAATAATAACTAATTCCTTATCGGGCTGAACGTGTCAAAAAATAAGATTCCATTTAAGTGAATTTGGTGGTTGATACTGTCAGTATCGCCCTAGTAAAAAAAGAAATTTAGAATCGAAAAGGCTTTAGTCGCGTTTGACGACCAGATCTCAAGGGCCGGGTACTTCCCAACCTTCCTCTTTCACATATCCTTCCATTCCCCCACAACATACCCCAATTAAGGATGCCACAGTCCCACTAGATCCGGCTGTTAGGACTCTTATGTTGATTCACATAAAAAAGACAAAATTAATTGAAGAAATTACAATTCTTCCAAGGCCTAACTAAAGTGAGCACGAATACCTTTAGGAAATATTATAAGCTATAAAATGTATACATGTAGTGTTGTGAGGTTCGAATTCTTTATAAGAGATGTCGCTTGATTCGGGTATAACCCGAACGTTGACGAAGATAGCCGAACCAGTCAGTCAAGCTCTCACCAGCTCGTCGAATGAGGAGGCCATTTCTAATTTCGATAGGAACGGTCGCTTGTGACTAAATGATTATTCCTTAAAACACAATAAATAAACAAGCCTTTGTAACTTCGACGAACCACGGGTATCATTAGAAGATTCCCAAACAAACAAAGTGATCCCATTCACTGGTACATGAAGAATATTACAATACAATTTTTATTTAAAAGAAGAACAAGATGGTATATATAAAATAAGTTTCATAGTTTGTCGCTGTACCTCACCAAAAAAAAAATAGATTGGCTCTTATGCTTGATGTGGAAACAATGATATTGTGAATTAATTGGTTCTTTAAATACTGTACACCACTTAACAACTACATATTATTTGAACGCCGATGATAAGTGTAATATTTTTGTAATATTGGGACAAGTTGTGATTCTTTTACCTTCACGAAGCGCCCTTGAGGAGGTTTTTTCACGAAAATAAAATTATTATAAATGAGTCAACGTTTCGGACAGTATTATAGTCGCATTCTCTGACACCTGTCATAGAAGATGGACACTGCAAGGCTGTCCGAAATGTTGGCTCAATAGAAGAAGGAAGCTCAACAAAAGAAACGTCTAAATTTCATTAGTCATTTTGCTGTCCATGCGTACTATCAACTTTGAAATACGTCAACTGTGTTAATGCCTGAAAACCAACATTCGTGTAACAGAATGTGGGATTAAAACAATATTAACTATTCAATTTTGGAATAACTTATCGAACCTTATAAACCTCATTGTAATATAGTTTTAATCATTGAAGATAATATTTACAACTCTCAAAATTAAACATGACCGAAAACACAGAAACCGAAGAAACAAAAAAGAAAAAGGTAACCTCATGGACCATATTTAATAAGGAACTCCAGTCTATTTTCTAAAACTATTTTTGAACAATTATGACGTTCTAACATAAATACCAGTAAACATAGTGTTTTTTTTTTCTAAAGTTATTTTTCATAATTAAAATAATATTCATAGTTTGAATTTTTCAAATCAATGGCTGATCTGTTTTGAGGTTAGAATGTCATTTTGTAAATATTTTCCAGTCTTAAAATTATAAATATTTCAATAAATACCAACTCTTCTTGTGCCACCAATCTTCTAATAAATGTAACATAAATAGAAAAGGAGGATAAAATAGCAAGTGTTAAACTATCGTCTCTATACTTAAATTTTCTAATAAAACTGTGTTCATCTGAAACAACCTGCCCAGCTGTAGGTAAGTATGTTTTTCGGTATCTGTTTGTACATAATTAGATAAATAATAGGAAGTAATATTTGTACAGCGCCCTTGAGGTGATTTTTCACAAAAACGGCGCTATACAAATCATCCAATTATTATTATTATTATTATGAGATATCAAAACAAGGAGGAATGAACTATACCGTACATAATTTTATATTCTATTCATAGTAAACCATAACTACACATAAGTAATAAAATTATGTAATTTAAAAAAAAAAATACTCAAAGAACAATAATAGTATTTGAGAGTAACATTGTCATAATATCTGTGTTGACATTTCACGGGTTTGCACATGAATATTCTTAATCTTTTATTTTTTTTATATTGAACAACAATTATAGAACTTGAGTCACCAAATTATGTTTAAATTTAGCCAAAACTAAAAAAACACATTTTAAAAATACAAAACAAAATCAAAAAATAAATATTTCCATACAAATCCAAAATCAGATAACGTGACCACAAATGAACGCAGAGTGCAATGGTACCAACATAACAGGATGTTTTTATAATTTTTTATACACTTTTAAATAACGATTTATAAATTGTGCATATAATTAATCATAAACAATAAAACTCAAATATTCTGAATTATATACATACATGTATATGATTTTTTTTTGCCGTAAAATTTTATATAGGAGATATATTATATAGGAGACACTGAAGGAAATTATTTCCCTCAAGGCCTATATCATCTAGGGGATTCTATGTGGAAGGTCTTTTAGATGATAGGAAGGAGTCTGGGTCTTTAAGAGACCCGTGTTGTAGAAGGGAGGAAACACAGAAGCCGGGAAATGATTACGCAGCAGAGCCGTTGACCGCAAGAACGAGTCACATAAGCGACACGTTCTCATGTGGCAAATGTCAACCGTGTACAGATGTTGGGCGCGCGTTTGGCGTGTTCGCGACTGTTCACCGGTGCCGAAGGGATCAATGAAGCTAGTTACTCAGAGCACCTTCCATTGAAATACCGGTAGTTCAAGGACATCATTCCTACCTGACGTCTGTATTCCCAAGATTGAGAATCTATCAAACGGACCGCCCGTTTCTGCACAGAGTCAAGTTTTTTAAGGTATTTTGGGGCTCCCGACCAGGGGTGGCTGCTAAATTCTACGGTGGGGCGCACTTGCGATTTGTATAGGGTCAACAGTTGTGTGCTATTATCTGCGGGCTCTGTTCAATACGCCCTGCTTCTCACTTAGGGTTACACCAAGCCTAGCAAGGATTTTTACCGCGACCGAGATATAAATTAATTTTTATGCAGGTGACCGCTCCAAACGACTGAGTGCTTTCGAGCCGTCATTAATAGCCAAAACCTAATTTGATTTACAATTATCAATTAAGTTTAGACTGCTATATAGGCCTTCACCGTTATTTATTGCAAAAAAAACAGTTGAAAAACAAACAAAAAAGTCTGCTATAATAGGCTTACATCAATGTTGAAAACAAACTTGTTATTTACAAATAAATCGCGTCTAAAAAACAAACATCTTTACCAGTTCTACAAATGTCTTGAAAGTGATGTTGATTGAAGAAAATATTTTTGTTTAAACTGTTCAAATAAAATGAAAAGTATATCTGCATTTTGTCTTATGAGTATAACAGAGTTGTTATTTTCTGCGTCAGGCTTAAAGTCGGTGTATTATCAATATACATAAAAATCAATGTAAGTTTGTCTGTTTGTCCTCGATGTTCTCAAAAATTACTCTAACGGTTTCGCAGAAAATAGCACAGTTTGTTTTTATTAGTGCCGGGAAGGTTTAGAAAGCAGTTTGAATGAAATCCAATATGTAAAACTGTTGATATAACGTTTTAAAATTAGTATGAAAAACATTGAACCCGCCATATTTTATTTAGATTAGCCAATAGATATAACACTCTGGTTAGCCACAGATTGCATTTTCAAAATAAGAAGGTTTTTTTAGGTAGAATATTTGCAAAATGGAAAACACGAGTGGGTACCTACTTAAGAACTTTATGATTTAGATATATTTTTAAAAAAATAAACTTTTGGAATGAAATAAAATATTCAAATGAATGTTTCTTTATTTGGAGATAGTTACTTTCGCTTTCAAATCAATTATGGCTTTATATAAACGCGAGCAAGGCCGGGTACACATCAGGTAGTATATGATAAAACGGTAGTTTCCATCCATTCGGCGTTATAACAGAATAGGGTGGAAAAATATACATATATTTTTTATATAGCTGCATTTTGTCTTATAACACCTTATAAGATTATTATGTCTTATAGGATTTTAACCAAATACCGCAGAAATGTAATGATACGAACAGTTCCTGATATTTACCATACATTGAGATGACAACATTCTACACCAGCTCACCTAGCGGCGCGAGTTGGCGAAATTGAGTTTTTCCGTACATTTAATAGATTTTCTGTGAAATATATTCTTAATAAAGCCTCCATGGTCGAGGGGTAAGGCTCTCGACTACGAATCCGAAGGTCGCGGGTTCAAATCCCGGCGTGCGCAAGTAATTTTTATTTAATTAATTTGTGTTGTTTCACAATTAATTCATTTAAAAATAATATGTAGTATATTTGAGCACGTTCCAGAGTGGAAGATACTCCCAGTATCGCCCTGGTGAAAGACCACCATTCAGAATTGAAACGTTGCTTGAAATGGCTTTTAGCCGTGTTTGGTGACCAGATCTGAATAGCCAGGTATTCCTAACCTTCCTCTTCCCCTTCTCCTTCCCCTCCCCAATACCTTCAGCCTCACAACATTCCCCAATTGGTAATGTCATAGTCTCACTGGCTCCAGACGGTTGGGAGCAGTTGGGACTCTTGTGAGGTATTCATATAAAAAAAAAAAAATAGAAATTTTAAATTAAAAAAATTATTATTATTAGGTGACCTACATATGATTTTACTCTTTTTTTTGCTTTCGGAATTTTTTGGAATTCCTATAATTTATTAAAAATATATTCCACAAAAAATCTATTAAAATGTGTGAAAAAAACCAAATCGTACAATTTGGGAAGCTAGAGGGCGCTAGCGTAGCATGTTGCCAGCAAATGTCAGGAGCTGGAGGTATTGTTATTTAAGAGTATTTGGTATGAATATAAAGGCAGTGTATTATAAGATGGCAGTTTCCATCAAATCGGTGATATTACAGAATAGCGTGGAAATTTCCACAGAAGGGGGTATTGTTTGTTAGACTGGGGGGGGCTTGTCATTGAGTGGGGGATGGGGAAGAGATTGGAGGGCAGCCAAGGAACAGGGGCGCAGCGTTGAAAGGTCAAAGGCCACCCGTCTGGGATCTGTGGGCCTGGCGGAGAAAGGTCAGCAACAGGTCGCGTCCCACAAGTGGCTCTTCGAGGAGGGGAAGATTGTTGCAAAAATGATAAATTAATAAGACTTGATATTAGCATTGAATTTTATAATTGGTATATACTGGATTTTATAATTTGTGTATATTGTATCTTATAATTGGTATATATTGGTTTTTATAATTGATATATATTGGATTTTATAATTGGTATATATTGGATTTTATAATTGGTATATATATTGGATTTTATAATTGATATATATTGGATTTTATAATTGGTATATATTGGATTTTATGATTGGTATATTTTGGATTTTATGATTGATATATATTGGATTTTATAATTGATATATATTGGATTTTATAATTGATATATATTGGATTTTATAATTGGTATATATTGGATTTTATAATTGTTAAATTTTGGATTTTATGTGTGGTAAAACCATGAACGATAGTATTACGAACGTAGATATTCGAATATAATGCAATGCTGACGGACAATAACAAGAAAGGGTGCTTATATTAGTTTAGATATGTTTAGAAGATCAACGGCGAGATGAATGTCATAAAACGCTTCCAGTGATTGGAAGAAAATTTCAGGGAAAACACGGAAACGTTATGTTATAATAGTGAGGTTCAGGGTTCAAGTTCCAAAGACATTGCACCCCATTTTTACATAAATAGGTCCTAAGATAATAAGATTCAAGAAGTTAATTAAAGTTCAAGGTTCTATGATAGTGAGGTTCAAGGTTCAAGGTTCAAAGACATTGCACGCCTTTGCTACATACATAGGTCCTGAAACATTGTGGTGCAAACTTGAAAACATTTCATGCAACTGCTACTCAGGCAATAGGGTTCTACGTTGTACGACATCCAGGTTTAAGGACATTACATTCAACGGATCTATGTATATGACTTAAGATATCGAGGTTCAAGGTTCAGAGACATTGAATGCCGTTACTACATACTAGATATGTCTTAAAACATTAAAGCATGGACTAAATACTGCTACATACATCGGTCTTAACAACCCATTATTGGCCAGATAAATGTTTTTTTAATGGATCTAGGTATTCCTTTATATTGTTTGGCTTAAATAGACCAAAGTGAAATTATTTTAGATACCAATAGTTCAATTAAGTTAAATAAATGTTACATACAATATATTTATAATTTCTTCAAACGATTGGTATTCACTTTGTGGCGTCATTATCAATAAATGAGTTAAAAAATATACTTAGTATTCACCACTTTATAAATACACATTGATATCCACATGTTTAGAAAGCGATGCTTTCATCGTCAGGAATACATGAATACTAAAAAATGATTTTAAGTATAGACAAATGATAAAACTAAGAACACAATAATGTAAGAATAAACAAATTATAAACGTGAAGAAAAATTGATTAAAGTGGTTAAGTAATTAATTTATATTAGATATTAAAACGAAATTATTTTTATTATTAATATTAACATGAAAATAAATTCGAGAGATATCTATTTAAAAAAATATTTGAAACAAGTATATTTATAAACTGGTGAATACTAAATTTATTTTTAAATTCATTTATAATATATTTGTTTATTTTAATCTTATTTTTCGATGAAATAATGGGTGCTTCCATATATAATAGCTCTGCGGATATGGGGTGGATCAAGGTTCAAAGATATTGGATGCTACTGCAACATACATCGTTCCTAAGACGTTTAAGCTCAAGGTTCCAAGACATCGAGATTCAAAGATCAAATAGATAACATGCTACTACCCCATATGTGTAGGTCTGAAGATGTAGGGGAATACTTCAAAAGTTATTATACCTACTCGAGCACACTCAATCTGAAGAATTGGAAAAAACAAAGATTGTCAAGAAAAGATCCAAAAGACTTTCAAACATGAGATGTATGAAGATGTTTTGTTCCCTTTAACCCCCCTCGAGGAGATTGATTGAGCGTGATGATTGTAGGTAAACACCAATTCTTACCGCGAGCAGTCCTGCAGACACCGTCTTGTCCTTCTCCTCCTGCCGGCGCTGCTGTTCGTCGGCGTCCATCGGGTCCTCGTGGCGCCCCTCGGGGCACGGCGAGCTGAGCCGCAGGCGCAGCCCGTCGCGCGCCCCCCCGGCCCGCATCCCGGGCTCACTCGCTCTTCGGTGGGGCACCGTGGGGCCGCATCACTCGCGCTCGAAGCCCCGGCCCTGCGAGAGGCCGGAGAGACGGAGGGCTACCTTGCTGAAGAACGACATGACTCTGATCCGGTATATTCTAGTCACTCGAAGATGCTTTGAACGATTCGAGACATGAATAATGGCATAGAAAGTTGAAGAGTTCTGAGGTTACTTGAAAATATCACTGGCGTTTACGCGTTTGAAGAATGACATAACTCTGATGAACAGTACTATACCTTTATACTAATCACAATCCACTAGCTTTTGCGGATTTTAAGAATGCCATAACTCAACTGAAGAATATTGTACACACGTCACTCAACTACAAGATTCCACAAAATGACTTAACTCCGAACGAAGAAATCAAGAGAAAGGACTTACAGATTATACCCTGGCCGTACCTCTTAATATAACTTAATGAAATAGGTGGAAAAGCTCGCCGGATGATTTTACAATGGGGTTCCTTTTTACCACCTAAGTCGTGAGCTTTCCCGAAGAAACGACACTTAAGCTGCAGACGAACGGTACTGTTCAAAGTACGATGCAACTATGTTGTTACATTTACCGGTACTATATCTGAAAATGGCTTAGGTGTTGCCGGAAAATGCCGCAAGTCAAAACTGCTTTAAAATAGCACTAAATAAACTTCACTTCGGAGCACTTATTAAAATGTCGTCAATTCTAATCTTACATCATGTTAAACTTCACTTGTGTTATGAATCTATGAAAACTGAAAATATGTTAATTTGTAGTCGTGTTATTCTGGAGCATGAAAGATGTAGTTTTAAGGCGAGTGAGGGGGTGGTATAACGAATGCACGATGGAGATATTAAAGAGCACCATGAAAAAGTTAACCTGATCAAGAAGCGAGTAAACTTAGATCTCTGTACAGCGGTAGTTAGTACTAGTTTACAATGATTTTTATTTCATTGTTAATAAATAATAGCTGTTATTGTTAATTCATAAAAATTCATAAATTTTTTTTTTAAAGACAAATATTCCCTGGTTACGAATAACCTGACAATATTTGAAAATCTCTTTCTGCCATCACAGTAAGCGGAAGATGTTGCTTGTGTCGAAAATGGAGGACTTAGCCAGCCGAAGAATTGAACTCACGACGCCTGGTTGAGACCCAAACGCTATGTTCCAAACGTGCATTAATAGTGTTAAGTATAGGACAATACAAACAATTAACTGTATAAACGTTGTGACTTGTAATATACTTTCCACAATCTATGTTCTAAACGTGCATTAATAGTGTTAAGTAAAGGACAACACAAACAATTAACTGTATAAATGTTGTCACTTGTAAATGCCAACTCAGCCACTGACCGGTCAAAAATTCATAATAAATATTTAAGTAAATCAAATTTAATAATGTTATTATGAAGTTCGGCAAGTATTATAGTTTTTAGGCAAGTATTATAATTATTATTCTGACAGCTGTTTCGTTCAAAGCCATTTTCAATTAAAATTATTTTCAATAAAAAAATGTTTGGTTGCTAAAAAGGAAGAAAAAATAGCAATATATACTTCTCCAGCATGAAAATATCGTCCCTAAATATCTTATTGTATCTACACACACTCGTATACAGAGCAGAGAGCCGAATTACGTGTTTTTTTTTTAATTTACCTAATTCAATATGAAGGTTATAAACCTCACATTGTAATTGAATTCGTGTTTCACTAAATGCTATAAAAATAAAATAAGTAATTTTGGAAAAATGCTATCATTTTTAACTAAAGCGGGTAATCACAATTTTCTAATAACTGTATTCATATTTTTTCAGGAAAATTTGAATCGTATAAAGAGTAAGCTCTCTAGACTGTAGGGTAATCAACACTATGTTCCAAGAAACAATAATATCTGTAAAATCCAAGTCCGAGGCGAACACCACAACGCCAACACATTTCCTAGCGCGGGCGTCTTTCGTAAGACAAGAATGTTAACCTTGCCGACTAAAATGCAGTAAAAATAGCATTAAACTTCATCTTGTTATTACAGAGCGTTTATGTTACAGGAATTAGTTTATGATATGTATGTGATTTATTATGGCACGTTTTTTCGGCTAATTGTTTGTGTTGTCCTATACTTAACACTATTAATGCACGTTTAGAACATAGATTATGGAAAGTATAGTATAAGTGAGAACGTTTTTACGGTTAATTGTTTGTATTGTCATATACTTAACACTATTAATGCACGTTTAGAACATAGATTGTGGAAAGTATGGTATAAGTGAGAACGTTTTTACAGTTAATTATTTGTGTTGTCCTTTACTTAACACTATCAATGCACGTTTAGAACATAGATTGTGGAAAGTATATTACAAGTGACAACGTTTATACAGTTAATTGTTTGTGTTGTCCTTTACTTAACACTATTAATGCACGTTTAGAACATAGATTGTGGAAAGTATATTACAAGTGACAACGTTTATACAGTTAATTGTTTGTGTTGTCCTATACTTAACACTATTAATGCACGTTTAGAACATAGATTATGGAAAGTATAGTATAAGTGAGAACGTTTTTACGGTTAATTGTTTGTATTGTCATATACTTAACACTATTAATGCACGTTTAGAACATAGATTGTGGAAAGTATGGTATAAGTGAGAACGTTTTTACAGTTAATTGTTTGTATTGTCCTATACTTAACACTATTAATGCACGTTTAGAACATAGATTATGGAAAGTATAGTATAAGTGAGAACGTTTTTACGGTTAATTGTTTGTGTTGTCCTATACTTAACACTATTAATGCACGTTTAGAACATAGATTATGGAAAGTATAGTATAAGTGAGAACGTTTTTACGGTTAATTGTTTGTATTGTCATATACTTAACACTATTAATGCACGTTTAGAACATAGATTGTGGAAAGTATGGTATAAGTGAGAACGTTTTTACAGTTAATTGTTTGTATTGTCCTATACTTAACACTATTAATGCACGTTTAGAACATAGATTATGGAAAGTATAGTATAAGTGAGAACGTTTTTACGGTTAATTGTTTGTATTGTCATATACTTAACACTATTAATGCACGTTTAGAACATAGATTGTGGAAAGTATGGTATAAATGAGAACGTTTTTACAGTTAATTATTTGTGTTGTCCTTTACTTAACACTATCAATGCACGTTTAGAACATAGATTGTGGAAAGTATATTACAAGTGACAACGTTTATACAGTTAATTGTTTGTGTTGTCCTTTACTTAACACGCTAATGCACGTTTAGAACATAGATTGTGGAAAGTATATTACAAGTGACAACGTTTATACAGTTAATTGTTTGTGTTGTCCTTTACTTAACACTATTAATGCACGTTTAGAACATAGATTGTGGAAAGTATATTACAAGTGACAACGTTTATACAGTTAATTGTTTGTGTTGTCCTTTACTTAACACTATCAATGCACGTTTAGAACATAGATTGTGGAAAGTATATTACAAGTGACAACGTTTATACAGTTAATTGTTTGTGTTGTCCTTTACTTAACACTATTAATGCACGTTTAGAACATAGATTGTGGAAAGTATATTACAAGTGACAACGTTTATACAGTTAATTGTTTGTGTTGTCCTATACTTAACACTATTAATGCACGTTTGGAACATAGCGTTTGGGTCTCACCCAGGCGTCGTGAGTTCAATTCCTCGGCTGGCTAAGTCCCCCATTACGACACAAGCAAGATCTTCCGCTTACTGTGATGGTAGTAGGAGATTTTCAAATATTGTCAGGTTATTCGTAACCAGGGAATATTTGTCTTTCTTTAAAAAAAAAAAAAACATTTAGAACATAGATTGTTTTAAGTACCGTAGAATGTAGATCGCATTATTGAGATATTCTAAGTAAAACTTGAAATAAAAGGTACGTTTAACTTCTCACCAATTATCATACAGTATAAGTAATAACGTTTTATTGAATACATTTTTCTGCTATCCTTTACATATTATCTAGAATAAAGAATACACACTAGAAGTGCCTTCCACATACATTAAAATAGAAGCCCGTGTGTCACTGAGTAGTACATTTTAGTTCTATCCCCGGGAGTGCTAATGAAAATACAGTAAATACAGCGCTCTGTCTCTCTGACACTGCCTGCATTGTATATTTCCATTCTATTTAATCGAATTTAAAAAAAATATGGTTATATATATTTTGTATTAGAAATTTAAGGCTCGAATGGAGAGACTTTGAACACGAAACTCGCCCACATCGCAGTTATGTTCTTATTTATTCTATGTTTGCATAGCACTAATGCTCGTTTAGCACCTTAGTAGGTATGTGCCACATAATAACGAAATAATTCATTATTTCTAATTTTGAAACTCAATTCATGGTGGAATTCCATATTAAAATGATTTTTTTTTTATTAAAAAGCCTTTGTAACTTTTTTCCACTTACTTATTTTCGACCGGACCAGTTTCACCCTATCACGGGCATCGTCAGACTGGCACAATGAATACTAAATCTATGGTATATATAACATCGATGTCGGGAGTGAGTTCCCTGCTTTAGAAAGAACATATACTATAATATACTAAATCTATGGTATATATATATATATATATATATAATACTAAATCTATGGTACATATAGCATCGATGTCGGGAGTGAGTTCCCTGATTTAGAAAGAACATATACTATAATATACTAAATCTATGGTATATATAGCATAGATGTCGGGAGTGAGTTCCCTGCTTTAGAAAGAACATCGATGCTATATATATACCATAGATTTAGTATTCATTGTGCCAGTCCGACGATGCCCGTTATAGGGTGAAACCGGTCCGGTCGAAAATAAATAAGTGGAAAAGGGTTACAAGGGTTTTTCAATAAAAAAAAAATCATTTTTAAATAATTAATGTCATGGTTACCGGAGAAAAAAAGGGAAAATAAGGAAAACATCCGCAAAAGTAGCATTATAATAGCTATTTTACTTAATTTTCATCTGCTATGCATGTAGTGCTAACAGTTTTCAAATTTATGGTTTAAGGAACAATTGTAAAAAAGTCAATGCAATGAAAGACGTAGATAGTTGTAAACACGTTATAACGATGTTCAAGTTTACTGGGGCGATACTGGCTTATAGGTATTATATATTGTGCACTCTGAAACAATTAGCATTAAAAAAATACTACACAAAACCTTATAATATTTCTTCTTTTTATGTGCATTATTTTTTATTCGATTTGTGGTTAAATCAAATTCATTACTTGTAACGTCTAGGTTAGTTGTAAAAAATAAGACAGAAAGTCATAATCATTCACATGGAAAAATATTTATTTTATACACAAAACGAATTATGTATATTCCATTTAGTATTTTTCTGTACTGTGTTTTAGAAATGTCATTCGTAGACGAAGGCCGTTTCATGATTTTAAATCATACAACAGCGGTGTAAACTTGTCTGGTGGCGGTAATTTAAACGGAAAAATCTCCTACAGAACACTTTTCCGCACACTCCTGGTGTTATCTCAAAATTATGAAATGGGCGGCGGTCCAAGGATGCGAGTATAGAAAAAACAACACGATTTTTGTTATTCCTAAAACATGTCATTGATCGGGCAATACAGATTATTCCTGTCGACACGCTATTTTCATTTCAAAGTAAACATAGAAATGTAAACTTTAAAACACTAGAATATCTTAAAATTAACAAAAATAATTTTCTTTTGAAATGTATGTAATAGAATCCCTATTGGGTGTTGAATAGCGCGCAAAATATATACTAACTAACTGGCCATCACGCCGTTTCCTCGGAGGGGTAGGCATAGAGAACGGGTCGCCAAACAACTCATTTTTAGATATATCTTCTGTTATCCGACTTCTTATCAGAATAGAGGAGTTCTTGTGTCTGATAAGGGAGCCACGATTCTTAATTTGGTAGGTACATAATATTTCATTTTCTTCTATTTAAAAATGCTTTGTATGAAATATTTACGTACGCAAATTTTTTTTAGGAAAGAGTTTAATTTTTTTTTGTGATTCTTCATTAATACAGCGCATTTCAATGGGGAGGTAGGTTATTGCATTTTTTTATGGCTTGATAAATATAATAGTTTCTAATTTTGAAACTGTCGATTCATGGTGGAATTCCATATTAAAATGATTTTTTTTGATTAACAAAACCTTTGTAACTTTTTTCCACTTATTTATTTTCGACCGGACCAGTTTCACCCTATCACAGGCATCCTCGTCCAGTCTGAGGATTCATTTTAAATATAATAGTATTGCATGATTTGATTTACATTTTATTCACTTGACCATGCCATGTCTTTCTCGGGCGTCCCCAGCTTCTTCTTGGCCATATATTCTTCTTACACTTATTTCCTCATTCGTTTGCTCTATATGACCAAACCATCTAAGCATCCCTCTGTTAATCTTACTCATTATGCACGATCACATTGTTTTACCACACATTCGCCTAAGAGATCTCATTTATACGGCATTTAGTCCACTTTCGTCCTTTATTTGCTAGTTCAATGCCTATCAAGGTTAGGAGATCGATTCTACTGGATTGAAACTCCGCTCAACAAAGGACTAGTTATAAAAAGTATCAACAGAATGAAAAAGTGTTGGCAAAATGTCATTTGATTCGTCATCAAATTATTTAATAGCAAAATTTCATTTAACCGTTTTCGAATGTCAAAAACATGTTTTTTTATGTTTAAAACAAAACGGGGGAGAAACGCCAAATATCAAATGTACTAAACGTTCGCAGCATTAGCAAAAGTCAAGCTAACACCTCATTTTTCAACATATTTTTAACGGAACCAAAATATAAATAAAATGTTAGTTTATGTGTTACAGTATTTAAAACAAATGATGTGTATTCATAATAAATACAATATTAACTCGCCTACGTTAATTTAACATTGAATGTTTTCACTTTGATATCATTTCATTGTTTATGAAAGTGGGCGGGCACCCTTAGGATGATCAACGACACAAAATGCTTGGAAACGGGCGAACAGAGCATGGCTCAACAAAACACTTGGCTGATCGGTGACACAGATTGATCAATCGAAAATATAGAAAGAACGGAGTGCATTACTTATGGTTTTTGTGTTTGATATGTAACTTTTTCATATTGCTTTATTCAGTATTACTTAATTTAGAATTGCTTAATTTGATATTACTTAATTTTGTATTACTTAAATCGGTATTACTTAAATCGGTATTACTTAATTTTACATTACTTAATTTTACATTACTTAATTTAGTATTACGCAATTTAGTATTACTTAATTTTATATGACTTAATTTAGTATTACTTAATTTAGTATTACTTAATTCAGTATTACTTAATTCAGTATTACTTAATTAAGTATTACTTAATTTAGTATTACTTAATTCAGTATTACTTAATTAAGTATTACTTAATTTAGTATTACTTAATTCGGTATTACTTAATTAAGTATTACTTAATTTAGTATTACTTAATTTAGTATTAGTTAGTTTAGTATTATCGACTTTAGTATTACTTACTATTGTATTACTTAATTTCGAATGACTTATTTGATTCATAATACAATATTTATGTTATGTAGTAAGTTTGTTACTGCTTTAAGAAAAAAAAATAGCCTAGCCCTAGCCTTTAGTATATTTATGGCAATATTAAAGCAACGTAAAAATATTTCGTTTTAAGTGTATGCGCTGGTCGGAAAACTCCGAGATCCTCCCCTAGTTTCAACGTAGCAATTTTCCAAACAATTCCGTGCAAACAGAAGCATCGGCATTTGTCCAAACAGTTTCATTTTTACGACGACTATTATGCGCTGTGTGCACGGAAAAGCCATCACCGCCAAGTCGTAAGAAGGGGCGTGTTGATAGTACAAGCATCAGTGCAAGTGCACTAGCGGGTATCGGGCAATTCGCTGAAGTGCCTCTGCTTGATGGGTTTATTGAGACCTGGAGACCGTACCGGTGGCTATTGTCTAAGAAGTAAATGTCGTTTCGCTTGGTGACTTTACTCACAGTTTTGTACCCACGACGCAATTAACTAACCGCAGTTTAACACAATAGAGTGGATAAAAATGGAGATTTTCCACAACAGTTTTCTAAAAAAACTTGAAATTGCAAAAAAAATATTTTTTTAGGTGTTTACCGAACAAGAGTCTCAACTGCTCCCCACTATTCGGAGCCAGGGACTATGGCATCTCAAATTGAGATATGTTGTGAAACTAAAGGAAGTGGGGGGAGAGAAGGAGATGACATTTGAAGACGACCTATGTCCAAATCCGGACGCCAGATAGCTCATGAATTAAAATATGAATAATTGATAGAACCAGTAATTTTTTTTACATTTTTACGCGAATAATACGAATTTAGTCATTTTCAGTAGAATAACGCAAAATTCGAAATTTTCGAGCAAATAAGGCGAATTTTAGTATTTTTACGCGATTTACCGGAATTTTAAAATAAGAAAGTAGGAAAGTACTAAAAATTTATTTGTCTATGGTTTTGACAAGCTTGAATAACCATAAAATGGAACGCAGCTAACATCGCGTTAAACATGCTGCAAATTGATGTATTCATTTATCTGCCGCTTTTTTTTCCGATACCAAAAATTATCTGATTATGATTTTGAAATACTAAAAAGTTAACATGAAATAAAGCGAAAATCGCAAAAAATAACGCAAATTTGGCTAAAAAATAACACGAATTTTTCATGTTCCTAAAAATTATATATATATATATATATATGTTATCGATTATTGATTATCCGAAACCCGTACGTAATCGTGTGTACATTACACGATTTCAAAGATTTGAGAACATAACACGAAAATGCAGAGAAATGCCGAAGAGAGCAGGCTTCAAACACAGACTTCAAACTAAATGAGGTTTTAAGCTATCGCAGCCTTGGGACGGTATCAATGAGACCTCAATGAGTCTCGTTGAGGCCTGTGACATGAGTTTCGACCTTAGAATTCAGGTTATTCCCTGCTTTGTCTTCACAATAATTATTTTTTACTATGTTGATCTCGGGAAACCAATACAGGCAATATGCAATGAGATATGCAAGGTGCTTATTCCGAATCAACCTAGATATGCAAGGTGCTTATTCCGAATCAACCTAATTATTATGTTGAATACACCGATCATGAATTTATACTGCTCTTCTTGAAATAATGTAAAGAAACAAGTTAGGCAAGATGAAACACAAAATCTTAATACTTAACCATATTAAGCGGAACGAAAAATACTCAGATAACTTTAGCGAGGGGAAAAACGGCAAGCAGGATTATTCCTTTACAAATGTCGCAAATAAATAAACATGAATAACATGCACTTTTTCATAATAAGTGTTATCGTATTTATTGTGTGACTCAATTAGTCGTCTTTATCCTTTGAATTGATTGGAAACTTAACTAAATTGACGTTTCGTCTCTTTCGGTATAATATGATAACCCATTATTATACTGTCATTTATTCAATTCTCTCTCTTTGTTATAATCTTAATGTAATATATTGCTATCTCAGTGTTCTTCTATTCTATTTGTATATTGTGTCTCCCTCTGTATGTATATAAGCACACACTATGCATTTTTTTGTTAATTTTATACAAGATCAAGCTTAATCTAAGCGAAACCAGTCAGTGACAAAAATTAGAATAAATTCCGTGGTTTAAAAAAAAAAGTTTTATTTAATTTAAATATTATGCAGTCATTTATTTTCAACCATGTTGCACCCAAGGAATGAAGATTAGAGATCTGTTATTAGACGGAGTAGTACTCGAACTAGGTATCCCAAATCAAGAAAAGGTGATTAATAGTGATGGAGCCGAGCATTTACTATTCCAACAGTTCGCTCGTGGCTCTTCAGTTGTTACGGTAACCCGGTAGCAAGAGATACAAGAGTCAAACGACTGCCAATAAATAAGCAGTAAGTGATGTCTGGTCAAGCGGGCAGATAGAGAGTGGCGCCCGAAAAAGTCTGGTTTGCTTATAGTGATGGCCTTATTTTCCTTTAATCCTTTTAGACCTGAACTAAGACTGGGAGTGATAAAAAAATGTGATGCTTAATAAACTCTATAGAATTATTAGAAAACTTAGAGCAGAGGTTTTTTTTTCAAAGTTTGTAATGTTCTTTTGAAAGAATATTTGGATGCTAAATGACACATAATATACACCGTATAAAAAAGGATAGGTAATTCATGAAAATTTACACAGAAATTAAACAATTATAAGGTACCTTTTAAATTTACAGGTTGCGGACAACGACATCACAAACGTCATTTGTCAAAATATTAAAATGGCTACCGCCTGAACGAGTATTGTCAACCATTGGCAAATGTAAACCATCGTGTTTTATTCGCTCTAGATAAGGAGGAACAAGTGATATAAATTCATTGAAAGTAGAAAAAAAACCTAGCTCGAAAATCTAATGTAACCTAACCTAATTAATAATATATTCATTTTTAAAACTTTTATTTTTTTTTCGATTTCATAAAAAAGTTTTCGAGCTAGTTTTTTTTTTGGTACTTTTAATGATTTATCAAGTGTGCCGATTCGTATGTGTGTTGAATTATCATACAAACCTATTTTCAAATATTTGGTCCGAAGATGGAGGAGGTTAGAAGCTGGAGAGCAGCTGTTTGGAATTAAAATGTTATGAAACAAATGTCAAGCATTTTGCGACAATTTTTGGAAGTAAGTTGTGTTTCAAATATGTATGTATCGCATAAAAGGGTCGTATTGAAGATTATAATTTCAATGTGAAAAAATGACTAGGTATGTGCTCTCAGTGCTTGAATCCGCGATGCCTGGGTGCTTTGGACCTTGCTTGCAATTGGTTTTTATATTATATACGCCCTATATGGGCTTTTACATATTTAGTTTATAATATTCACACAGGTGCAAAACACATTTCAGTAACTGCACCAAAAACTAATAATGCACAGTAACAGAAAAAATAAAAAAATAACGGGTCCAATATCCACCAAGTCAATACTGACATTGATAACAAATAAGTAAATAATGTTAAAAGTTGTAGTTAACAATAATTTATAAACCAGGCAGAAACAAATCACTCATCCTCCTTTTGAAATTTGCCAAGTTTAGATTATTGTCAAATACATCCATATCATTTAAGTATTTGTTACCAAGACTGTGTAAGCGTTGAATTGGTGAATTTAAACTATAGTTAGAACGGGATAAAGATATGTAGAAAGTTAATGTCTGTCTTGTAGTTCGATTGGGTATGTACAAGTTTATTAAATGCAGGAGTTCAGAACAATTTAATTTACAGTTTAACAATTTTAGTAAAAAGGTTAGGTCGTTAATTTTCCGTCTGTTTTCTAATGTTGGAATATTTAAAATATTCATTAACGATGGGTAATTTATGTGCTCTAAAGGTATGTTTACTTTAAAATTTATGAAACGCAAAAATTTTCTTTGAATTCTTTCAATATTGTGAATATGTATTTTGTAGAAAGGCGACCACACTATGGAATTATGTTCAATTAAACTTCTAACTAGGGCTATGTACAATAATTTTATTACTTGTAACGATTGAAAATTTTTATTGTTCTTAATATAAATCCTAAAGTTTTCATACCTTTATTTACAATTTGTTGAATGTGAGCAGTGAAATTTAGTTTCTCATCCATTATAATTTCGAGATCTCTCATTTCTGTAACTCTTTGTAAATTAATTTGATTTACTGAATAGTCAAAAAAGAGAGACGTTTTCTTTCTGGAAAAGGTTAGAGTTTTACATTTTTCAACATTTAGATATAAATTGTTTTGTGAGCACCAGTTATTTAGCATGTCAATATTAAACTGAAGAATTTGACAGTGGTTTGAATCAGTTATTTCTCTATATAATTTAATATCGTCGGCGAATAGCAAAACTTTGACACCTTTAAAGCCGTTGACTATGTCGTTTATAAAGACAAGAAATAAAACCGGACCAAGGTGACTACCTTGCGGTACGCCACTAGTAGCGGAAAACGATTTGGATATAAAAGATTTTATTTTAACAAACAAGGTTCTATCTGATAAGTAACTACTTAACCACTTTAAAATATTTCCTCCAATTCCCAGGGCATGAAGTTTTCGGATCAGTACTTTGTGAGATACTTTATCAAAAGCCTTCGAGAAATCAGTGTATATACAGTCAACTTGTTTATTTTTTGCAAATGCCTCCAATATATAGTTTTGAAAAAGTAATAAATTTGTTGTAGTTGATCTACCTTTGATGAAGCCATGTTGTTGGTCATTTATTACTTCTATTAGTGTGGGATATATTTCATCCAGAACCAGAGATTCAAAGATTTTGGGTAATACAGATTGTATGCATATTGGCCGATAGTTTGAAATGTCAGTCTCGTCACCTTTTTTAAATATAGGGATAATAAAGCTGGATTTCCAGTAGATGGGAAAATATCCAGACGATAGGAGATGGTTAAATAGAATGCTCAGTGGCTTAGACAATACAGAGGAGCATTTTTTTAGGAAAATTGGCGGAATGGTGTCCGGGCCTGCAGATTTGTTTATATCTAAGGAACATAATTTCCTTTTAACAGATTCTTCCGTGATGAAGCAATTGGTTAAATGTGTGGTTTTTTTAAAAGTGTATGAGGGTATATTTTCTTCTGGTGTTTCATCATCGTATACATTTTTGAAGAAATCTGAGAAAAGATTTGCAATATCTTGTGTACAGTTGGCGTATTTATCATCCATATGCATTTCTGGTGGATAGTCAGTACTGTCATTGTTTATTTTTTTAAGAAAATTCCAGAGATTGTTTGATTTTAAAGCTGTGTTCTCGATATAATTAATATATGATTTGTAACAGATTTTAGAGAGTTCTTTGCATTTTTTTCTAGATTCACTGAAATTTGAATAGTCAATTTTTGGGTGAGTTTCTTTGAATTTTTTGTGAAGTTTTTTTTTGTTGTAATGTGGCTATTAAATTTGATGAAAACCAAGTTGGATATTTATGGTTTTTAGGAATATATAGTGGTACATATGAGTTGATGGTGCTAGAAATTATTGAATATAAGTTTTCTAAAGACTTGTCAGTGTTCATG